>ML838912.1:0-26699 GCA_009831015.1 Picea engelmannii
TTAAATCCCCATTGCGGATTAATCATGTCATTATTATTATTATTGTTATTTGATTAATCCCCATTGAGGATTAATCATGTCGGTAATTATGTAAGGACCAAATCCCCTTTTGTGGATTGGTCATCGGACAATTACAAAGGGCAGAATAAGAAGTCGGCCCCAACAATTATAATGGAAGACCCATAATTAATTAAAGGTGGGTTTACCCACCCAGAGTGAGAGGTCGGCCCTGCCAGATTGTGACCTTTCACACGTGCCAGTTTGATATAAATAAGAGGCTAGCACCTCACTTCTAAAACACAACTCACTTGCTCATTCTCTTATGAGGTAAGCTGCAATTACCAGTTGGAGAGAGGAGAAGAAGAGTGGCACATCTCTTGGAGAGGACTATCTGTATTGGTTTGAGTTATCTCTTGAACATTGTATAAGCTATTTATGATAAGGAAGTTTTTGCTGGGTTTTCTTCCCCTAGAGGGTTTCCCAGGATAAATGTTGTGTCTCTTATGAATGTGTATTTCTCAGTGATCTTGTTCTTATGATGCTCTTATCTATTGAAATGCAAAGAACTATAATAATGGCATAAACATTAACAAATGAAAAGGTTGACACCCATGCCTTGTTGAAAAATAAAAGTTCAACACCTATGTCATGTCAACAAGAGTGACACGTCAGCTAAGATCAAGGGGTACTAAAGAAAAGAGAAGTTCGATGCCAATGCCACATCAACAAGTGTGACATGTTAGCAAATGTAAAGAGGTAATAAGAAAAAGAAGAGGTTGACACTTATGCCTTGTCAGCAAGGGTGAAACGTCATCAAATATAAAGAGGTTGTAAGAAAAATAAAAGGTTGACACTTATCCCAGGTCAACAACTTTTACATGTTCACAATGATAAAGGGGTACAAAGAAAATGAAAATTTTGACACCATTTCCACATGAGAAAGGGTGAGACGTCAACAAAGATAAAGGTGTACTAAGAAAAAGAAAATTTTGACACATATAACACATCGACAAAGAGAAAGGGGTACTAGTGAAAAAAAGAGATCGAAAACTCTACCATGTCGACATAGGTGACATGTCTTGAAAGAGAAATGGGGTACTGAGAAAAATAGGAGGTCGACACCAATGCCGCATTAGCATGGGTGACAGGTTAGCAAAGATAAAGGGGTACTAAGAAAAATAAAATATTAACACCTATACCTTGTCATAAGGGTGACATGTCATCAAAGATAAGGGGGTACTAAGAAAATAAAAGGTCGACACATATTCCACGTGAGCAAGGGTGACATGTCAACAAAGATATAGGGGTAGTAATATAAGGAAAATCTTGACACCTATGCCACATGAGCAAGGGTCACACGTCAACAATGATAAAGGGGTACTAAGAAAAAGAAAAGTTTGATAGCTATGCGACTTCAGGAAATAGAAAGGGGTACTAAGAAAAAGAAGAGGTCGAAACCTATGCCACGTAAGAAAGGGTGACACTTCAATAAAGAGAAAGGGCTACTAAGAAAAAGAGAAGCTTGCTACCTATGCCTCATTAGCAATGGTGACGTGTTAGTATAAATAAAGGTCTACTAATAAAAAAAATGTCAACACCTGTGCCATGTCCGCAAGGGTGGCATGTTTTCAAAGAACATGGGGTACTACGAAAAGGAAAATTTTGACACCTATGCCACATGAGCAAGGATGACACATCAAAAAAGCTAAAGGGGTACTAAGAAAAAGAAATTTTCAACTCATATGACATGTCAGTAAGGAGAAATAGGTATTGAGAAAAAGATGAGGTAAAAACCTATGTTTTTTTAGCAAGGGGGAGATGTCAACAAAGATATAGGGATACTAAGAAAAATAAAAAGTTGACACCTATCCCACATTAGCGAGGGGGACATGTCCAAAAATATAAAGGGGTACTAAGAAAATGAAAAGTTCGACATCTATGCCACACGCGAAAGTGTGACATGTCAACAAAGATAAACAGGCATTAGGAAAAATAAAATTTCGACACCTATGCTATTCCAACAAAGAGAAAGTGGTACTAAGAAAACAAAGAGGTCGAAACCTATGCCTCGTCAACAAAGAGAAAGAGGTCCTATGAAAAATAAAAGCTAGACACCTATGCCACATCAACAGAAATGACACATCAACAAACATAAAGGGGTACTAGCAAAAATAAAACGCTGACACCTATTCCCTGTCAGGAAGGGTGACATGTCAACAAAGAGAAAGGGGTACTAAGAGAAACAAAATGTCATCACCTATTCGACATTAGCAAGGGTGACATGTCCGTACAGAATAAGGGGTAGTAAGAAAAATAAAAGTTTGACACCTATGCCTCATCAACAATCGACTGCCAAGGAGAAGGGTCGATGGATGACATTCCATATCTCTTCTGATTTGAGATTGACGGTGCAGATTGCCACATAGGTAAGACTGTCTATCAGTTTCAGAAACAAAAAAAAAGTTTGACACCTATGCCATCTCAACAAAAAGAAATGGGTACTAAGAAAAAGAAGAGGTTGAAACGTATGCCACGTTAGCAAAGAGAAAGGGGTACTAAGAAAAAGGGAAGGTCGACACATGTGCCACATCGGCAGGGGTGACATGTAAACAAACATAAAGGGGTACTAACAAAACAAAGAGTTTGAAACCTATGCCTTGTCAGTAAGGGTGAACGTCAACAAAGAGAAACATGTACTAAGAAAAATAAAATATCAACACCTATGCCATTTCGGAAAGGGTGACATGTCTGGAAAGAAAAAAGGGTACTAAGAGAAGGAAAACACTGACACCTATGCCACATGAGCAAGGGTGACATGTCAACAAGGATAAAGGGTTGTTAAGAAAAATAAAATTTCGACACCTACACCATGTCAATAAAGAGAAAGGGGTACTACGAAAAAGAAGAGGTTCAAACCTATGCTAGATCACCAAGGGTGACAATTCAACAAAGAGAAAGGGGTACTAAGAGAAGCATAAGGTCTACACCCATGCCTTGTTAGCAAGGGTGACACATTAACAAAGATAAATGGGTACGAAGAAAAACAAAAAGGTCAACACCTATGCCACGATAGCAACGGTGATATGTCCACAAATATAAAGGGGTACTAAGAAAAATAAAAGTTCAACACCTATGCCATGTCAACAAAGAGAAGAAATACTAAGAAAATCAAGAGGTCGAAATGTATTCCAAATCAAAAAGGGTGACACATTAGCTAAGAACAAGGGGCACTAAGGAAAATACAAGTTTGACACCAATGCCATGTCAAAAAGTCTGACATGTTAGCAAACATAAAGGGGTACTAAGAAAAAGAAGAAGTTGACACTTATGCCTTTTCAACAAGGGTGACACATGATCCAATATAAAGACGTAGTAATAAAAATGAAAGGTTGACACCTATTCGATGTCAACAAGTGTGACATGTTTTCAAGGATAAAGGGGTACTAAGAAAATAATTTGTTTGATACCTTTGCCACATCAACAAGGGTGACACGTCAACAAAGATATAGGGGTAGTAAGAAAAGGAAAATATTGACACATGAACAATGGTCACACATCAACAATGATAAAGGGGTACTAAGAAAAATAAAAGTTTGACACCTATGCCACTTAAGAAAAGAGAAAGGGGTACTATGAAAAAGAAGAGGGAGAAACCCATGCCACGTAAGAAAGGGTGACACATCAACAAAGAGAAAGGGATACCAAGAAAGAGATAAGTTAGACACTTATGCCACATTAGCAATGGTGACATGTCAATAAAGATAAAGGTATACTAAGAAAAATAAAATGTGAACACCTATGCCATGTCCACAATAGTGACATGTCTGCAAAGATAATGGGTTACTAAGAAAAGGAAAATTTCGACATCTACGCCACATGAGTAAGGGTGACAGATCAACAAAGATAAAGGGGTACTAAGAAAAATAAAATTTCAACACCTATGACACATCAACAAAGATAAATGGGTATTAAGAAAAAGAATATGTAATAACCTATGTCTTGTTAGCAAGGGTGAGATGTCAACACAGATAAAGGGGTAATAAGAAAAAGAAAAAATCAACACCTATGTCACGTTAGCAAGGGTGACATGTCTATAAATATAAAGGGGTACTAAGAAAAGGAAAAGTTTGACACCTATGCCACACGATAAAGGGTGACACATCAACAAAGATAAAGGGATACTAAGAAAAATAAAAGTTCAACACCTATGCCATGCGAGAAAAGAGAAAGTGGTACTAAGAAAACAAAGAGGTGGAAACCTATGCCACGTCAGCAAAGAGAAAGGGGTCCTATGAAAAAGAGAAGGTCAACACCTATGCCACATCGACAGAGATGGCACGTCAACAAACATAAAGGGGTACTAACAAAAATAAAAGGCTCACACCTATTCCTTGTCAACAAGGGTGACATGTCAACAAAGAGAAAGGGGTACCAAGAAAATGAAAATGTCAGCATCTATGCTACGTCAACAAGGGTGATATGTTTGTCAAGAAAAAGGGGTACTAATAAAAATAAAAGTTTGGCACCTATGACACATCAACAATCGACTGCCTAGGAGAAGGGCTGATGACCGAAGGTCAGGTTGATAGAGTGGACAATATACATAGATCAATGGTTCAGATCTCTTTCGATTTGAGATCGATGGTGCATATTTCCACATAGGCAAGATTGTCCATCAATTTAAAAAACACGTTTTCCACCTATGCCATGTAAGCAAAATGAGAGGGATACTAAGAAAAATAAGAGGTTGAATCCTATTATACGTTAGCAAAGAGAAAGGGGTACTAAGAAAACGAGAAGGTCGATACCCATGCCACATCAGCATGGGTGACATGTCAACGAACATAAATGGGTACTAACAAAACGAAGAGGTTGAAACCTATGCCTTGTTAGCAAGGGTGACACGTCAACAAAGAGAAAGAGGTACTAAGAAAAATAAAATGTTAGTACCTATGCCATTTCAGCAAGGGTGACATGTCCATAAAGAAAAAAGGGTACCGAGAAAAGGAAATGTTTGACGCATATTCCACATAGGGTGACATGTCAACAATGATAAAGGGTTATTAAGAAAAAGAAAAGATCGAAACATATGCCATGCCAGTAAAGAGGAAGGGGTACTAAGAAACAGAAAAGGTTAAAACCTATACCACATCAACAAGGGTGACACTTCAACGAAGAGAAAGTGGTACTAAGAGAAGGAGAAGGTCGACATCTATGCTATATCAACGATGATGACTTGTGAGAAAAGATAAATAAGTACTAAGGAAATGAAAAGGTTGAAACCCATGCCTTGTTAGAAAGGGTGACATGTCAATAAAGATAAAGGGGTACTAAGAAAAAGAAAAGGACAACACCTATGCCATGTTAGTAAGGGTGACATGTCTACAAATTTAAAGGGGTACTAAAAAATATAAAAGTTCAACACCTATGCCATGTCAACAAAGAGAAGGGGTACTAAGAAAATTAAGAGGTTGAAACCTATGCCAAATAAAAAAGGGTGACAAGTCAGTGAAGAGCAAGGAATACTAAGGAAAAGAGAAGTTCGACACCAATTCCACATCAACAAGTGTGACATGTTGAAAAATGTAAAGGGGTACTAAGAAAAAGAATAAGTCGACACTTATGCCTTGTCAGCAAATGTAACAGGTCATCAAATATAAAGAGGTAGTAAGAAAAATAAAAGGTTGACATCTATGCCATGTCAAAAAGTGTGACATGTTCGAAAGAATAAAGGGCTACTAATAAAATGAAAATTTTGAAACCTTTTCCAAATGAGCAAGGGTGACGTGTCAACAAAGATAAAGTGATACTAAGAAAAAGAAAAGTTTGACACATATAACACGTTGGCAAAGAGAAATGGGTACTAAGGAAAATAAGAGATTGAAACCTCTACCATTTGGCAAGAGTGACATGTATTGAAAGAGAAAGGGGTACTAAGAAAAAGAAAAGGTTAACACCTATGCCTTGTTAGAAGGGTGACATGTCAGCGAAGATAAATTGGTACTTAGCAATATAAAAGGTCGACACGTATTCCATGTTAGCAAGGGTGACATGTTCGCAAAGATAGATGGGTAGTAAGAAAAGGAAAATCTTGAGACCTATGCCAGAAGAGAAAGGGTCACACGTCAAAAATGATAAGGGGTGCTATGAAAAAGAAAAGTTCGACACCTAGGCCACTTCAGGAAAGATAATGGGGTACTAACAAAAAGAAGAGGTTGAAATCTATGCCACATAAGTGTGACACATCAACAAAGAGAAAGAGGTACTAAGAAAAAGAGAAGGTCGACACCTATGCCACATTAGCATGGTTGACAGGTTAGCAAAGATAAATGGGTACTAAGAAAAATAAAAAGGTTAACATCTATGCCTTTTCAGAAGGAAGACACGTTAGCAAAGATAAATGGGTACTAAGAAAAATAAAAGGTCGACACGTATTCTACGTCAAAAAGGGTGACATGTCCGCAAAGATATAGGGGTAGTAAGAAAAGGAAAAGCTTGACACCTATGCCAGAAGAGCGAGGGTGACACCTCAATAATGATAAGGGGTACTAAGAAAAACAAAAGTTCGACACCTATGTCACTTTAGGAAAGATAAATGGGTACTAAGAAAAAGAAGAGGTTGAAACCTATGCCACATAAGTAGGGTTGACACGTCAACAAAGAGAAAGGGGTACTAAGAAATAGAGAAGTTCGACACCTATGCCACATTAGCAATGGTGACATGTTAGTAAAGATAAAGGTCTACTAAGAAAAATAAAATGTGAATACATATACCATGTCCGCAAGGGTGACATGTCTGCAAAGATAATGGGGTACTAAGAAAAGGAAAAGTTCGACACCTATGCCACATGAGCAAGGGTGACACATCAACAAAGATAATTGGGTACTAAGAAAAATACAATTTTGACACCTATGACAAATCAACAAAGAGATATGGGTACTAAGAAAAAGAAGAGGTAAAAACCTATGTATTTTTAGCAAGGGCGAGATGTCAATAAAGATAAAGGGGTACTAAGAAAATGAAAAATTTGACACCTATGCCACGTTCGCAAGGGTGACATGTCTAGCAATATAAAGGGGTAGTAAGACAAGGAAAATTTCGACACATATGCCACGCAAGAAAGGATGACACTTCAACAATGATCAATGGGTACTAAAAAAAATAAAATTTCGACTGCTATGCCATGCCAACAAAGAGAAAGTGGTACTAAGAAAACAAAGAGGTTGAAACCTATTGCACGCCAGGAAAGAGAAAGGGGTCCTATCAAAAATAGAAGGTCGACACCTATGCCACATCAACATAGATGACACGTTAGCAAACATAATGGGGCAGTAACAAAAATAAAAGTTGACACCTATTCCTTGTCAATAAGGGTGACATGTCCTCAAAGAGAAAGGGGTACTAAGAAAAAGAAAAATGGGTACTAAGAAAAATAAAAGTTTGACACCTATGACACGTCAACAATTGATTGCCAATGAGAAAAACTGACGAATGACGACCGGGTCGACAATTTGGACAGTATCCACAGATTAGTGGTCTAGATATATTTCGATTTGAGATTGACGGTGTAGATGGCCACATAGGCAAGACTATCCATCAGTTTCAATTTTTTTTTTTAAACCTATGTCATGTTAGAAAAAAGAAAGGGATACTAAGAAAAAGAAGAGGTTGAAACCTATGGCATGTTAGAAAAGATAAAAGGGGTACTAATAAAAGTAGAAGGTCAACAACTGTGCCACATCGACAGGGGTGACATGTCAACAAACATATAAAATAAAGAGGTTGGCACTTATTCTTTGTCAACAAGGGTGACATGTTAGAAAAGAGAAAGGGGTACCAAGAAAACTAAAATATCAGCACCTATGACATTTTAGCAAGGGTGAAGTGTCCGTAAAGAAAAAAGGGTACGAAGAAGAGGAAAAGTTTGACACCTATGCCACATGAACAAGGGTGACATTTCAACAAGGATAAAGGGTTATTAAGAAAAAGAAAAGTTTGACACCTATGCCATGTCAGTAAAGAGGAAGGGGTGCTAAGAAAAATAAGAGGTTGAAATATATGCCACATTAGCAAAGGTGACACTTCAACGGAAATATATGGGTACTAAGAGAAGCATAAGGTCGACACCTATGCCACATCAATGACGGTGACATGTCAACAAAGTTAAATAAGTACTAAGGAAATGAAAAGGTTGACACCCATGTCTTGTTAGCAGGGGTGACACATCAACAAAGATAAATGGGTACTAAGAAAAAGAAAAGGTCAACACCTATTCCACGTTATCAAGGGTGAAATGTCCACAAATATAAATGGGTACTAATAAAAATAAAAAATCAAGACCTATGCCATGTCAAGAAAGAGAAGGGGTACTAAGAAAATTAAGAGGTCGAATCCTATGCCAATTGAGCAAGGGTGACACATCAGCTAAGAGAAAGGGGTACTAAAGAAAAGATAAGTTAGACACCAATGCCATGTCAACAAGTGTGACATGTTAGCAAACATAAAGGGGTACTAAGAAAAAGAAGAGGTCGACACTTATGCCTTATCATCATGGGTTACACGTCATCCAATATAAAGAGGTAGTAACAAAAATAAAAGGTTGAAACATATGCCATATAAAAAAGTGTGACATGTTTGCAAGGATAAAGGGGTACTAAGAAAAGGAAAATTTTGATGCCTTCTTCACATGAGAAAGGGTCACACGTCAACAAAGATAAATAGGTACGAAGAAAAATAAAAGTTTGACAAAGATAAACCTCTACTATGTCGGCAAGTGTGACATGCCTTGAAAGAGAAAGGGGTACTAAGAAAAAGAGAAGTTCGACACCTAAGGATTTCCCTGGTCTATCCAAGGTTATAGAAGCATGGTATACACGCCCTTGCCAACCCATGTCGTCAGCCTTTGAACAACATGTTGATGAACTCCTGTCAACTAGTCAGGATACCAATGGGAAGAAGAAAAGTAGAGTCAGGTTCCCATGTCGGTTATGTGGAGGAAGTCATCAAACTCACCTTTTACCCCATATGTACGAAGCCTCGAAATTACTGGAAGACATGACTGTTTCTCAACCTCAACTTCCAACTGCTTAACGCAAGCTTACTCTTGACCCACTTGTAGTTGATGGAATGATCAATCCGGTTGATCATGTCGTCAATATGGTCACATCCATAGTTGGACCAGTTGACAAAGTGGTCAATCCGATCCCATCCTCGGTCGATTCCACTCTCTCGTTAGAGAGTGCAACCCAAGAAGTCAATCCTTTTCCAGCTGTCGACCCCATTCTACCCTTTGAGAATGAAACCCAAGTGGTCGATTTGATGTCATTATCAATCGATACCACTCTCCCGTTAGAGAGTAAACCTGATTTTGCCCACATTTTTCTCATTGATACATAATCTATCGTGCTGGGGAGAATTCCTCCCTCTCTCGTGAAACCCCCTCCAAGAAATGAGGCCATCCTTTTTTATTGGGGTGTGCTAACTGGATCACTTCTTCCCTGTCACATTCCTTTCAAGATTATAGTACAAGTTTGTGGTCGGGACGTTCCTCATGCGCTGATAGATGATGCTTAGTCTGTTAGTATTTTTTCCTCTATTTCTTGGAAAGCTTTGGGTTATCCTTAGCTTGTGTCGGTTACCCAGACTCTGTTTTCTTTTAACAAAATAACCAACCACCCTTTAGGATTCCTTCCTCAGTTTCTTGTAACTTTGGGAGGGAAAACTGTCTTTATTGATGTTATGGTAGTCCAGGACCCCTTGGATTTCGATATACTCCTTGGGTGAGATTATGTCTATGCCGTGAAAGCTATTATGTCCACTCTTTGTCATGTGATATATTTCCCTCACGATGGAAGAATTGTGGTTATTGATCAACTTTCATGCGTTGGTCCTAACTTGCTTACCAACCTAATGAGCTCCCTAAATGGTTCTTATATGTAGACGGTATCGCTCCCACCACATGTCAATTATGTGGCGTTATATCCCATTCCTTCTGCTGCTGATGAGGATGACTTAGATTTGACAATTGACATGGTGATCTCTTCGGTAGGGTCTTTAGAGCATGATCTCCTTACCCCTGACGCGACCCTCGACATGTGTTCCTTCTGGGCCATTGTTCTTCCATCCAGTGAAGATCTCTTGAAAGAAATGACCGAGTTTTGTCCCTTGACATGGTGTCTTTGCAGAGCGTTATCCTCTTGGAAGCCATGATCAAGAAGAGTCCACGAGCATAGTTTCGCTTCTTTGTGGCAAGTTTGTTTAAAAATGAAACATAGGTCATGAGCATAGTTTTCCTCTCTGTAGCAAGCTCATTAAAAAATGAAACAGAAATTTGGGGATTGAACCCGAAGCTTTGAGCATAGTTATTTTCTTGTGTCAATCTCGTTAAAAAATGAAACAATCACCTCTTCCATCAGGTCGATTCTTTTGCTAGATTTCATAGATGTCAAGTCGAGTCTTTCGTTAGGTCTCATATTTGAACCTTATTTTCATCCACCTATATCTTTTTTCTCCATCTAGTACAAAAATTGGTGACAACCTCAAAGTTGGTGAATGAATTGAAGATTGGGGGGGGCATGTCTCCAGGCTTTGATTATCATTCTGGAGTTATGTTGCTAGCTTTTCAAGCTAGGGGAAAAGTACCAACCATCCATGGGTATCCCAACCTTTGGAAATTACGTTGGGAATTTACAAGCATAGTTTAATTTTGTTTCAAGCTTGTGTAAAAATGAAACCAATAACGAGCATGGTCTTAGTTCCTTCTCACGCTCGTAAAAACATGAGAATGCAACCGAGTAAAATTTTATCTCTTCTTTGGACTCGCAAAGGTTATACGAAAATAGAACCCCCTAGAGTCCTCTTTAAGCTCTTTTCAGACTCTCTAAACATGAAACGATTGCCAAGTGATCTTGCTTCCTTTCCCACTCATTAAAAGGTTTGAAAGGGCATCTTTCCATTGATAATTTATCTCTTTTTTGGCCTCCCGAGACTAACATTATGAAAAAGGACAACCCTGGAGTTGTCTTTAAGTTCTTTTCAGACTCTCTAAACATGTAAAACCAGCGAGTTTTCCTTCTCTGGACTCGTTAAAAAATCATACATTGAAGGGACCATATGGGTCCGAGCCCTTACTTTTTCCAGTTCATTAAACAAAGGAAGAGGGACTTACCGAAGGTGAGTTATATCGAGCATGTGTTGCCCTCCTCGGTCTCGTTAAATTAAAAAGAGGTACTCGTCTATCTAGATGGGGAAAAAATTTGAAGGAAGCAAGCCAAACTGTTTTTGGAAAACATCACAGGTCACTCTTACGGTCGCCCTTGAACATGACACTTTGTCTTTGCATACATTTTCATCTGTTGAACCTCTGCATTGAACCAATCCTTTGAGTTTGTTTACTCCTTTGGGTCACTCAACGAAATTCATAGTATCCAGTGCATCATCATGTTTTGGTCCATGTTATGTTTTTGCTGTTGTGCCTCAGTGTTCAAGGGAAGTATTTTCCTTGAGAGTCAACCATCACAAATTTTCTATTTTAACACTCGTGTCAGTCCATTCTCATATGATTCACCACCTTATATCTCTATGCCAGTTTCATGTCGTTGATGGGGGATACACCAAGGCCCTCCTTTGATGAGTCTATTCCCATCGACTTCAACACATTATCTGGGAACTAGACCTAAAAACCATTTAGTACCTTGGGACATGCATTCCTCAATGGCAGGCCTCCTCGCTCCCGACAATAGGTTTACATCATTGACCTCTGATCGGATGATTCCACGAATGTTCGAATTCATCTCATCTATTCACATTCGTTGGAATGTACTAGGGTACCTTGGGAATCATTGATATCAATGATGATTTACCTCGCACTTGTTAACGGTTTACCTCATTGATCGGTAATCAAGTGGTTTATACCATGTTAGACATCAAGAAATATATTGACATGGTTAGATTCGTACTGTATCGGGATTGGTAAGAAGACCCTGGGTTGAGTAATCACTTTGATGTATACTTTGCTCAGGTTGCGACGAAGTTTATTTTGAGAATATTGATTCATATACTGTCACATAAATCCACTTTGTATTGGTCCGTGGCTATGTCTTGTCATCTCGTAGATCCACTGTGTATTTTTCGTGGCTATGATTAGTTCATGTCATGGAAGTATATATCTACGCTGTATCTTTGGTGGCTATACCTTTTTGTCAATATAATTATGGATCCGCAGTGTATCTTATGGCGGACATACCTTAGAAGTATTTATCACTCAAGCATCGGTATGCCTGCCTTGGGTTTGAAACATATCATAACATTTGTCTGATGGTTGTATGCAGCTTCAACCAGGTTCTCCGAGTCTGTACTTGCTCGAAAAAGTCTACAAAGTACTTCAGTCATCAGTTTCCATCTTCTAACTTCGCACTTTGGGGGGCAAGCTATTACACATCAAAATTACTCACTTCAATGATGACCTACTGTCGTCATTACAAGTGTCGCAAGTGTCACGCTTTGGCCACAAATGTCACAAGTGTCGCAAATATCATACTATCATATTTCCTATGTCGTATCTTGAACGACATCATAGGAACACTTGAGATGTCCTCAGAGATTGGTTAAAAGAAGGATATGTCATTTGACGAAGAGTACAGAGCTTTTTCCCTAAGAAAGACCACTTGAAAAACATTTTTGAAGGGCAATGCTCCCCTACCCACTAGGAGGGAGCACTAACGCTCCTTGCCTTCATTTGGGGGAGCGTTGCAACGCTCTATGCACCATTTTGGGGGAGCGTTGTGCTGTTGAGGAAATCATGGGAAGATCCCTCTTATCTTTGAAGTCAGTTTGATTCGAATACGAGGTCAAGGATGGATCTTAGGGAGGATCCACAACTGATGGAGAAAGATCCTCAACCTATCCCAAGAATATCTAAGGTGGTTGGGCCTCTCAAAGCCTATATAAGGAGGCCTCCTCATGGTGAAAGGGGGAGACATTGAAGGCATCAAACTTATGATCTCATAAGGGAGAATAATCAGTGAAAGTATAGTCATTCGGATCGTGGAACTTTTGAGCAAGGGTTTGGACAAAGAGAGCTTGGTGACGCTGTTGCATATGCATCTACTGTTGTAATCACTTTGCTTTATTTTCATTAATATATATATGTGCTTGGCCTGTTTCCTTCAAGTTTGTGTATGTTTCATGAACTTGTTCCTTTTGATAGATCTATTTCAAAGCTAATCATGGTAGAATAGGAAGTATGTTTTGTCGTTGTTGTTCTTTGGATTGCAGGGCTTTCTGAAGAGCTTGGAGATCAAGATCAGCCTAGATCGAACAAGGACAAACACCATTAAAGGTATTTGTATTCCTTTCTTCTTATTCCTTGACTAGTTTAGCTTCGTTAGAAGGAATTTCATTGTCCAACATTAGCACCTTTCTGTCTTGGTTACAGGGGTCTAGGAACCAAGAGGGAATTCACCTGTCCACAGGGGGATTTTCCTGTAACAAAGTGGTACTAAGAAAATGAAGAGGTTGAAATCTATGACACATCAACAAAGATAAAGGGGTATTATGAAAAAGAGAAGGTCGACACCTATGGCACATCAACAGGGATGAAACCTTAGCAAACATAAAGGGATACTAACAAAAATAAAAGGCTAACTCCTATTCCTTTTATGCAAGGGTGACATGTCAAAAAAGAGAAAGGGGTACTAAGAAAAATAAAATGTCAGCACCTATGCTATGTCAACAAGGATGGCATGTCTGTAAATAAAAAGGGGTACTAAGAAAAATAAAATTTTGATACCTATTCCACGTCGGCAATCGACTTCCAAGGAGAAGGGTCGATGACCGACGACTAGGTCAGGAGTTTGGACAATATCCACAGATAAATGGTCCATATCTCTTTTGATTTGAGATCGACGGTGTAGATTTCCACATAGGCAAGATTGCCCATCAATTTCAAAAGAAAACGTTTGACATCGATGCCATGTCATTAAAGAGAAAGGGGTACTAAGAAAAGGAAGAGGTAAAAACTCATTTCTTGTTAGCAAGGGTGAGATGTCAATAAAGATAAAGGGGTACTAAGAAAAAGGAAAATTCGACACCTATGCCACGTTAGCGAGGGTGACATGTCCATAAATGTAAAGGGGTACTAAGAAAAGGAAACGTTCGACACTTATGCCACACGTGAAAGGGGGACACATCAGAAAATATAAAGGGGTACTAAGAATTTTTTTTTTTTGACACCTATGCCATGCCAACAAAGGGAAGTGGTACTAGGAAAATGAAGAGGTCGAAACCTATGACACGTCAGCAAAGAGAAAGGGGTCCTATGTAAAAGAGAAGGTCGACACCTACGCCATATCAACAGGGATGACACGTCAAAAAACATAAATGGGTACTAAAAAAAATAAAAGGTTGACACCTATTACTTGTCACCAAACATAAAGGGGTACTAACAAAACAAAGAGTTTGACACCTATGCCTTTTCAGAAAGGGTGAACGTCAACAAAGAGAAACATGTACTAAGAAAAATAAAATATCAACACCTATGCCATTTCAGAAAGGGTGACATGTACGCAAAGAAAAAGGGGTACTAAGAGAAGGAAAATGTTGACACCTATGCCACATGAGAAAGGGTGACATGTCAACAAGGATAAAGGGTTATTAAGAAAAATAAAAGTTCGACACCTACACCATGTCAATAAAGAGAAAGGGGTACTAAGAAAAAGAAGAGGTTCAAACCTATGCTACATCACCAAAGGTGACAATTAAACAAAGAGAATCATAAGGTCGACACCCATGCCTTGTTATCAAGGGTGACACATCAAAAAAGATAAATGGGTACTAAGAAAAAGAAAAGGTCAACACCTATGCCACGTTAGCAAGGGTGACATGCCCACAAATATAAAGGGGTACTAAGAAAAATAAAAGTTCAACATGTATGCCATGTAAACAAAGAGAAGAGATACTAAGAAAATTAAGAGGTCGAAATGTATGCCAAATCAAAAAGGGTGACACGTTAGCTAAGAGCAAGGGGTACTAAGGAAAATACAAGTTCTACACCAATTCCATGTCAACATGTGTGACATGTTAGCAAACGTAAAGGGGTACTAAGAAAAAGAAGAAGTTGACACTTATGCCTTGTCAACAAGGGTGACACGTGATTCAATATAAATATGTAGTAATAAAAATGAAAGGTTGAAACCTATTCCATGTCAACAAGTGTGACATGTTTGCAAGGATAAAAGGGTACCAAGAAAATAAATTTTTTGACACCTTTGCAACATCAGCAAGGGTGAGACGTCAATAAAGATATAGGGGTAGTAAGAAAAGGAAAATATTGACACATGAACAATGGTCACACATCAACAATGATAAAGGGGTACTAAGAAAAATAAATGTTCGACACCTATGCCACTTCAGGAAAATCGAAACCAATGCTACGTAAGCAAGGGTGACACATCAACACACAAAAAGGGATACTAAGAAAAAGATAAGTTCAACACCTATGCCACATTAGCAATGGTGACACGTTAGTAAAGATAAAGGTCTACTAAGAAAAAGAAAATATGAACACCTATTCCATCTCCGCAACAGTGACATGTCTGGAAAGATAATGGGGTACTAATAAAAGGAAAAGTTTGACACCTATGCCACATGAGTAAGGGTGACACATCAACAAAGATAAAGGGGTACTAAGAAAAATAAAATTTCAACACCTATGACACATCAACAAAGATAAAGGGGTATTAAGAAAAAGAATATGTAATAACCTATGTCTTGTTAGCAAGGGTGAGATGTCAACACAGATAAAGGAGTAATAAGAAAAAGAAAAAGTCAACACCTATGCCACGTTAGCAAGGGTAACATGTCCAGAAATATAAAGGGGTACTAAGAAAAGGAAAAGTTTGACACCTATGCCACACGAGAAAGGATGACACGTCAACAAAGATAAAGGGGCACTAAGAAAAATAAAAGTTCAACACTTATGCCATGCGAGCAAAGAGAAAGTGGTACTGAGAAAATGAAGAGGTGGAAAACTATGCCACATCAACAAAGATCGACGTAGATGAAACGTCAACAAACATAAAGGGGTACTAACAAAAATAAAAGGTTCACACCCATTTCTTGTCAACAAGGGTGACATGTCAACAAAGAGAAAGGGGTACCAAAAAAAAGAAAATGTCAGCATCTATGCTACGTCAACAAGGGTGATATGTTCGTAAAGAAAAAGGGGTACTAATAAAAATAAAAGTTTGACACCTATGACATGTCAAGGACCGAATGCCAAGGTGAAGGGATGTCGACCGATGGTCAGGTTGGTAGAATGGACAATATACATAGATCACTGATTCAAATCTCTTTCGGTTTGAGATTGATGGTGCAGATTGCCACATAGGCAAGATTGTCTATCAATTTAAAAAAAAAAAACGTTTGACACCTATGCCATGTAAGCAAAACGAAAGGGATACTAAGAAAAATAAGATCTTGAATCCTATGACAAGTTAGCAAAGAGAAAGGGTACTAAGAAAAGGAGAAGGTCGATACCCATGCCACATCAGCAGGGGTGACATGTCAACGAACATAAAGGGGTACTAACAAAATAAAGAGGTTGAAACCTATGCCTTGTTAGCAAGGGTGACATGTAAACAAAGAGAAAGGGGTACTAAGAAAAATAAAATGTTAGTACCTATGCCATTTAAGCAAGGGTGGCATGTCCGTAAAGAAAAATGGGCACTGAGAAAAGGAAATGTTTGACACCTATTCCACATGAGCAAGGGTGACACATGAATAATGATAAATGGTTATTAAGAAAAAGAAAATTTCGACACCTATGCCATGTCAATAAAGAGAAATGGGTACTAATAAATGAAAGAGGTTAATACCTATGCCACATCAGCAAGGGTGACACTTCAACAAAGAGAAAGTGGTACTAAGAGAAGGATAAGGTTGACATATATGCTACATCAACGATGATGACTTGTGAGCAAAGATAAATAAGTACTAAGGAAATGAAAAGGTTGAAACCCATGCCTTGTTAGCAAGGGTGACACGTTAATAAAGATAAAGGGGTACTAAGAAAAAGAAAAGGTCAACTCCTACGCCATGTTAGTAAGGGTGACATGTCTACAAATATAAATGGGTACTAAAAAATACAAATGTTCAACACCTATGCCATGTCAAGAAAGAGAAGGGGTACTAAGAAAATTAAGATGTTGAAACCTATGCCAACTCAACAAGGGTGACACGTCAGGGAAGAGTAAGGAGTACTAAGGAGAAGAGAAGTTTGACACCAATGCCACATCAACAAGTGTGACATGTTAGCAAACATAAAGGGGTACTGAGAAAACGAAGAGGTCGAAAGTTATGCCTTGTATGCAAGTGTTAAACGCCATCAAATATAAAGAGGTAGTAATAAAAATAAAAGGTTGAAACCTATTCCATGTCAACAAGTGTGACATGTTCGCAAGGATAAAGGGGTACTAAGAAAAGGACAATTTTTAAACCTTTTCCAAATGAGAAAGGGTGACACATCAACAAACATAAAGGGATACTAAGAAAAAAAAAACGTTTCACACATATAACACATTGGCAAAGAGAAATGGGTACTAAGGAAAATAAGAGATTGAAACCTCTACCATGTTGGGAAGAGTGACATGTATTGAAAGAGAAAGGGGTACTAATAAAAATAGAAGATCGACACCTACGACACATTAGCATGTGTGACAAGTTAGCAAAGATAAAGGGGTACTAAGTAAAATAAAAGGTTAACACCTGTGCCTTGTCAAAAGGGTGACATGTTAGCGAAGATAAATGGGTACTTTTCAATATAAAAGGTCGACATGTATTCCATGTTAGCAAGGATGACATGTCTGCAAATATATAGGCTTAGTAAGAAAAGGAAATGCTTGAGACCTATGCCAAAAGAGCGAGGGTCACACGTCAACAATGATAAGGGTTTCTATGAAAAAGAAAAGTTTGACACCTATGCCACTTCAGGAAAGATAAAGGGGTAATAAGAAAAAGAATAGGTCGAAACCTATGCCACGTAAGGGTGACACATCAACAAATTGAAAGGGGTACTAAGAAAAAGAGAAGGTTGACATTTATGCCACATTAGCATGGTTGATAAATTACAAAGATAAAGGGGTACTAAGAAAAATAAAAAGGTTAACACCTATGCCTTTTCAGAAGGGTGACACGTCAGCAAAGATAAATGGGTAATAAGAAAAATAAAAGGCCGACACGTATTCCACGTCAACAAGGGTGACATGTCCACAAAGATATAGGGGTAGTAAGAAAAGGAAAATCTTGACACCTATGCCAGAAGTGCGAGGGTCACACGTCAACAATGATAAGGGGTACTAAGAAAACAAAAAGTTTGACACCTATGCCACTTCAAGAAAGATAAATGGGTACTAATAAAAAGAAGAGGTCGAAACCTATGCCATGTAAGTAAGGGTGACACATCAACAAAGATAAAGGGTTACTAAGAAATAAAGAAGTTTGAAACATATGCCACATTATAAATGGTGACATGTTAGTAAAGATAAAGGTCTACTAGGAAAAATAAAATGTGAATACCTATGCCATGTCCGCTAGGGTGACATGTATACAAAGATAATGGGGTACTAAGAAAAGGAAAAGTT
Source organism: Picea engelmannii (assembly GCA_009831015.1). NCBI lineage: Eukaryota > Viridiplantae > Streptophyta > Pinopsida > Pinales > Pinaceae > Picea > Picea engelmannii. The sequence continues at coordinate 18,640 of ML838912.1, forward strand.
CGACACCTATGCCACATGAGTAAGGGTGACACATCAACAAAGATATATGGGTACTAAGAAAAAGAAAATTCTGACACCTATGAGACATCAACAAAGAGGTAGGGGTATTAAGAAAAAGAAGAGGTAAAACCCTATGTCTTTTTAGCAAGGGTGAGATGTCAATAAATATAAAGGGGTATTGAGAAAATTAAAAAGTCGACACCTATGCCACGTTAGCAAGGGTGACATGTCTAGAAATATAAAGGGGTAGTAAAAAAAGGAAAAGTTCGACACATATTCCACACAAGAAAGGGTGACACGTCAACAAAATTAATGCGTACTAAGAAAAATAAAAGTTCGACACCTATGCCATGCCAACAAAGGGAAAGTGGTACTAAGAATACAAAGAGGTCAAAACCTATTCCACGCTAGGAAAGAGAAAGGGGTCCTATGAAAAATAGAAGGTCGACACCTATGCCACATCATCATGGATGACACGTTAGCAAACATAAAGGGGTACTATCAAAAATAAAAGCTGACACCTATTCTTTGTCAATAAGGGTGACATGTCCTCAAAGAGAAAGGGGTACTAAGAAAAAGAAAATCTCAGCACCTTTGCTACGTCAGTAAGGGTGACATGTCTGTAAATAAAAATGGGTACTAATAAAAATAAAATTTTGACACCTATGACACATCAACAATCGACTTCCGAGGATAAATATTGGCGACCGACGGTCGGGTCGACAATTTGGACAGTTTCCACAAATCAGTGGTCTAGATCTCTTCCGATTTGAGATTGATGGTGTAGATGGCCATGTAGGCAATACTATCCACCAGTTTCAAAAAAACATTTGACAACTATGTCATGTTAGAAAAAAGAAAGGGATACTAAGAAAAAGAAGAGGTTGAAACCTATGGCATTTAAGCAAATATAAAAGGGGTACTAATAAAAATAGAAGGTCGACAATTGTGCCATATCGACAGGGGTGACATGTCAACAAACATACAAAACGAAGGGGTTGACACCTATTCCTTGTCAGCAAGGGTGACATGTTAGCAAAGAGAAATGGGTACCAAGAAAAATAAAATGTCAGCACCTATGAAATTTTAGCAAGGGTGACATGTCCGTAAAGAAAAAAGGGTTACTAAGAAGAGGAAACGTTTGACACCTATGCCACATGAACAAGGGTGACATTTCAACAAGGATAAAGGGTTATTAAGAAAAAGAAAAGTTTGACACCTATGCCATGTCAGTAAAGAGAAAGGGATACTAAGAAAAAGAAGAGGTTGAAATCTATGCCATGTTAGCAAAGGTGGCACTTCAATGAAGAGATAGGAGTACTAAGAGAAGCATAAGGTCGAAACCTATTCCACATCAACGACGATGACATGTCAACAAAGTTAAATAATTACTAAGGAAATGAAAATATGGACACCCATGCCTTATTAGCAGGGGTGACACGTCAACAAAGATAAATGGGTACTAAGAAAAAGAAAAGGTCAACACCTATCCCACATTATCAAGGGTGACATGTCCAGAAATATAAATGGGTACTAAGAAAAATGAAAATTCAACACCTATGCAATGTCAAGAAAGAGAAGGGGTACTAAGAAAATTAAGAGGTCGAAACCTATGCCAACTGAGAAAGGGTGACACGTCAGCTAAGAGAAAGGGGTAATAAAGAAAATAGAAGTGACACACCAATGCCACGTCAAAAAGTGTGACATGTTAGCAAACGTAAAGGGGTACTAAGAAAAAGAAAATGTCGACACTTATGCCTTATCATCATGGGTTACACATCATCAAATATAAACAAGTAGTAAGAAAAATAAAAGGTTGAAACATATGTCATGTAAACAAGTGTGAGATGTTTGCAAGGATAAAGGGGTACTAAGAAAAGGAAAATTTTGACGCCTTATCCACATGAGAAAGGGTGACACTTCAACACTGATAAATAGGTACTAACAAAAATAAAATTTTGACACATATAACATGTTGGAAAAGAGAAAGGGGTACTAGGAAAAAGAAGAGATCGAAACCTCTAATATGTCGGAAAGGGTGACATGCCTTGAAAGAGAAAGGGGTACTAAGAAAAAGAGAAGGTCAACACCTATTCCACATTAGCACGAGTGACAAATTACCAAAGATAAAGGGGTACTAAGAAAAATAAAAGGTTAACACCTATGTCTTGTCAGAAGGGTGACATGTCAGCAAAGATAAAGGGGTACTAAGAAAAATGAAAGGTCGACATGTATTCCACAACAACAAGGGTGACATGCCTGGAAAGATATAGGGATATTAAGAAAAGAAAAATCTTGAAACATGTGCCACATGAGCAAGGTTTACGTGTCAACAATGATAAAGGGTTACTAAGAAAAATAAAAGTTTGACACCTATGCCACTTCAGGAAAGAGAAAGTGGTACTAATAAAACGAAGAGGTCAAAACCTATGCCATGTAAGAAAGGGTGACACATCAACAATGAAAAAGGGGTAACAAGAAAAAGATAAGTTTGACACCTATGCCACATTAGCAATGGTGACACATTAGTAAAGATAAATGTCTACTAAGAAAATGAAAATGTCAATACCTATGCCATGTCCGCAAGGGTGACATGTCTACAAAGATAATGGGGTTTTAAGAAAAGGAAAAGTTCGACACCTATGCTAGATGAGAAAGGGTGACACATCAACAAAGATATAATGGTACTAAGAAAAATAAAAGGAAACGTTTGACACTTATACCAGATGAGAAAGGGTGACACATGAACAAAGATATAGATGTACTAAGAAAAATAAAAGGTTAACACCTATTCCTTGTTAGAAGGGTGACATGTCCGCAAATAAAAAGGGGTACTAAGAAAAGTAAAAGTTCGACACCTATCCCATGCCAGTAAATAGAAAGTGGTGCTAAGAAAATGAAGAGTTCGAAACCTATGCCACAACATCAAAGAGAAAGGGGTCTTATGAAAAAGAGAAGGTATACACCTATGCCACATCAACAAGGATGCCACCTTAGCAAACATAAAGGGATACTAAAAAAATTAAAAGACTAAATCCTATTCCTTGTATGCAAGGGTGACATGTCAACAACGATAAAGGGGTACTAAGAAAAATAAATTGTCATCACGTATGCTACATCAACAAGGATGGAATGTCTGTAAATAAAAAGGGGTACTAAGAAAAATAAAAGTTTCACGCCTATGCTACGTCAGCAATCGACTTCCAAGGAGAAGGGCCGATGATCGATGGTTCGATCAGAAGTTTGGACAGTATCCACAGATCAATAGTCCATATCTCTTTCGATTTGAGATCGACGATGTAGATTGCCAAATAGGCAAGATTGCCTATCAATTTCAAAAGAAAAAGTTCGACATCGATGCAATGTCATTAAAGAGAAAGGGGTACTAAGAAAAAGAAGAGGTAAAAACTTATGTCTTGTTGGCAAGGGTGAGATGTCAACAAAGATAAAGGGGTACTAATAAAAAGGAAAAGTTCACACCTATGCCACGTGAGCGAGGGTGACATGTCCATAAATGTAAAGGGGTACTAAGAAAAGGAAACGTTTGACACCTATGCCACACGAGAAAGGGGGACACATCGAAAAATATAAAGGGGTACTAAGAAAAATAAATGTTTGACACCTATGCCATGCCAACAAAGAGATAGTAGTACTAGGAAAATAAAGAGGTTGAAATCTATGCCACATCAACAGGGATGGCACGTCAACAAACATAAATGGGTAATAACAAAAAGAAAAGGCTGACACCTATTTCTTGTCAGCAAGGGTTACATGTTAGCAAAGAGAAAGGGGTAATAAGAGAAAGAAAATGTCAACACCTATGTTATGTCAGCAAGGGTGACATGTATGTAAAGAAAAATGGGTACTAAGAAAAATAAAAGTTTGACATCTATGCCATGTCAGTAATTGACTGCCAAGGATAAGGGTCGACGACCAACGTTTGGCTTGGTAGTTTGGACAATATCTATAGATCAACGGTCCATATCTATTCTGATTTGAGATCGATGGTGCATATTTCCACATAGGCAAGGGTGTCCATCAGTTTAAAAAAAGAAGAAGTTCGACACCTATGCCATGTCAGCAACAAGAAATGGGTACTAAGAAAAATAAGATGTTGAATCCTATGCCATGTTAGGAAAGAGAGAGGGGAACTAAGAAAAAGATAAGGTCGAAACTTGTGCCACATCGACTGGGGTTGCATGTCAGAAAACATAAAGGGGTATTAACAAAACTTAGAGGTTGACACCTATGCCTTGTTAGCAAGTTTGACATGTTAGCAAATAGAATGGGGTACAAAGACAAGTAAAATGTCAACACATGTGCCATTTCATCAAGGCTCACATGTCCATAACGAAAAAGAGGTACTAAGAAAATGAAAAGTTTAATACATGTTCCACATGAGCAAGGGTTACATGTGAAGAAGGATAAAGGGTTATCAAGTTGAATAAAAGTTTGACATCTATTCCATGTCAGTAAAGAGAAAGTGGTACTAAGAAAAATCATAGGTTGAAACCTATGCCGCATCAACAAAGAGAAAGGGGTACTAAGAGAAGTAGAAGGTCAACACCTATGTCACATCAACGACAGTGACATGTCAATAAAGATAAATAAGTAAGGGTGACCCATTAACTAAGAGTAAGGGGTACTAAGGAAAAGAGAAGTTCGACACCAATGCTAGGTCAACAACTATGACATGTTAGCAAACATAAAGGTGACACTAAGAAAAGGAAACTTTTGACACCTTTGCCACATGAGCAATGGTGACACTTCAACAAAGATAAAGGGGTACTAGGAAAAATAAAAGTTTGACACATATAAGACATTGGTAAAGAGAAATGGGTATGTTGACCGGTCCAAATGGCCCGTCAAACATGCAAGGGAGAATGCCCGATGGAAAGTCCCATTTAGACTCACTGTCGTTTGGGATAATGTTTCTAACCAATATTTTTGGCTTGGTTGCCACTCTAAAATTATTATCTAGATATGATATGAGAACCGAGGGTTCTCCCAGAAATTAAAAATTGAGACTAAACTAATGAACGCTATCTACTGATAAGCTAATATGAAATCCTAATCTAAACCAAGAAAAATATGTCTTATTAGCAAGGGTGATATGTCAACAAAGATAAAGGGGTATTAAGAAAAAGAAAAAGTTGACGCCTATGCCACGTTAGCAAGGTTGACATGTACAGAAATATAAAGGGGTACTAAGAAAAGGAAACGTTTGACACCTATTCCACATGAGAAAGGGTGACACATCAACAAAGATAGAGGGGTACTAAAAAAAAAAGTTCTACACCTATGCCATGCCAACAAAGAGAAAGTGGTACTAAGAAAACAAAGATGTCGAAACCTATGCCTTGTGAGCAAAGAGAAATGGATTCTATGAAAAATATAAGTTCGACACCTATGCCACATCAACAGGTATGACACCTCAACAAACATAAATGGGTACTAACAAAAATAAAATGCTGACACCTATTCCTTGTTAGCAAGGGTGACATGTTAGAAAAGAGAAAGGGTTACTAAGAAAAAGAAAATGTCAACACCTATGCTACGTCAACAAGGGTGACATGTCCATAAAGAAAAAGGGTACTAAGAAAAATAAAAGTTTGACACCTATGGCATGTCAACAATTGATTACCAAGGAGAAGGGTCGATGACCGATGGTCGGGTTGTCAATTTGGACAGTATTCTCAGATCAACTATCCAGATGTATTCCTATTTGAGATCGACAATGCAGATTGCTACATCGACAAGACTATCCATTCATTTAAAAAAAAATGTTCAACACCTATTCCATCTCAGCAAAAAAAGGGGTACTGAGAAAAATAAGTTCAAACCTATGCCACATTATCAAAGATTAAGGGGTACTAATAAAAAGAGAAGGTCGACACATGTGCCACATCGGAAAGAGTGAAATGTCAACAAACATAAAGGGGTAGTAAAAAAATGAAGAGATTGACATCTATGGCTTGTCAACAAGTGTGACACGTCAACACAGAGAAAGGTGTACTAAGAAAAATAAAATGTTACCACTTATTCCATTTCAGCAAGGGTGACATGTCTGTAAAGAAAAAGGGTACTAAGAAAAAGAAAAGTTTGACACCTATGCCACATGAACAAGGGTTACATGTCAACAAGGACAAAGGGTTATTAAAAAAAAGAAAAGTTCGACACCTATGCTATGTCAGTAAAGAGAAATGGATACTAAGAAAAAGAGAAGGTTGAAACCTATGCCACATCAACAAGGGTGACACTTCTGCAAAGAAAAAGAGGTACTACGAGAAGCAGAAGGTCGACACCTATGTCACATCAACAACAATGACATTTCATGAAAGATAAATAAGTAATAAGGAAATAAAAAGTTTGACACCCATGCCTTGTTAATAAGGGAGACACGTCAACAAAGTTAAAGGGGTACTAAGAAAAATAAAATGTCAACACCTATGCCACATTAGCAAGGGTGACATGTCCACAAATATAAAGGGGTACTAAGAAAAGTAAAAGTTAAACACCTAAGCCATGTCAACACAGAGAAGGGGTATTGAGAAAATTAAGAGGTCAAAACCTATGCCAACTTAGCAAGGGTGACATGTCAACTAAGAGCAAGGGGTACTAATGAAAAGACAAGTTCGACACCAATGTCACATCAACAAGTGGTATATGTTAGTGAACATAAAGGAGTACTAAGAAAAAGAAGAGCTTGACACTTATGCCTTGTCAGCAAGGCTGATACGTCATTAAATATAAAGAGGTAGTAAGAAAAATAAAAGGTTGATACCTATTCCATATCAACAAGTGTGACATGTTTGCAAGGATAAAGGGGTACAAAGAAAATAAAAAATTTGACACCTTTTCCACATGAGCAAGGGTGACACATCAACAAAGATAAAGGGTTTCTAAGAAATGTTTTTTTTCACTCATATAACATGTTGGCAAAGAGAAAGGGGTACTAGGGAATATAAGAGATCGAAACCTCTACCATATCGGCAAGGGTGACATGTCTTGAAAGAGAAAGGGGTACTAATAAAAAGAGAAGGTCGACACCTATGCCACATTAGCATGGTTGATAGGTTAGCAAAGATAAAGAGGTACTAAGAAAAATAAAAGGTTAACACCTATGCCTTCCTAGAAGGGTGACACATTAACAAATATAAGGGGGTACTAAGAAAAATAAAAGGTGAGAACGTATTCCATGTCAGCAAGGGTGACATATTCGCAAAGATATAGGGGTAGTAAGAAAAGGAAAATCTTAAAACCTATGCTACATGAGCAAGGGTCACACGTCAACAATGATAAAGGGGTATTAAAGAAAAAAAAGTTCGACACCTATGCCATTTCTGGAAAGAGAAAGGGGTAATAAGAAAAATAAGAGGTCGAAACCTATGCCATGTAAGCAAGAGTGACACATCAGTGAAGAGAAATAGGTACCAAGAAAAAGCGAATTTTGACACCTATGCCACATTAGAAATGGTGACACGTCAGTAAAGATAAAGGTATACTAAGAAAAATAAAATGTCATCACCTATGCCATGTTCGCAAGGGTGACATATCTTCAAAGATAATTGGGTACTAATAAAAGGAAAAGATAGACACCTATGCCACATGAACAAGGGTGACACATCAACAAAGATAAATGGGTACTAAGAAAAAGAAAATTTCAATACCTATGACACATCAATAAAGAGAAAGGGGTACTAAGAAAAAGAAGAGGTAAAAACCTATGTCTTGTTAGCAAGGGTGAGATGTCAACAAAGATAAAGGGGTACTGAGAAAAATAAAAATTCGACACCTATGCCACATTAGCAAGGGTGACATGTCTAGAAATATAAAGGGGTACTAAGAAAATGAAACGTTGGACACCTATGAAACTTGAGAAAGGGTGACACGTCAACAAAGATAAAGGGAAAGTAAGAATCTGAATTTGTGAAAGTAATGAATCTTCAAACTGCTAAAGAAATGTGGGAAAAACTGATAAGTAGCTATGAGGGAAATGAGAAAGTTAAAGATGCCAAGCTACAAACTCACAGACTAAGATTTGAACAGTTGAGAATGAA
>ML838912.1:26799-37963 GCA_009831015.1 Picea engelmannii
AAATCCAAACAAGAGGTTTTGAATTGAGGCTATCTCCCCAGTGGAGTCGCCAGTTTCTGTTGTAGGAAAATCTGCCTGCGGACAAGTAGATCGACCTCTAAGGCTTGACCTTAACCCTAGACAGAAAAGTGCTTATCATGGACCCTGAATTTCTTTCGAATCTATATAAGCCTAATGCATGAGAAGGGAGAGTAACATAAGTACCTCTTAACCGACGTTTGTCCCTGCACGCTCCGAGTTGCGCTCCGATCCTTTGCTCCTCGCTGAGGTCTGTGGACAAAACAAGATACGACCACTTCCTACTCTATTGACATTAGCTTGAAAACAGATCTATCACTGAATGATAAGTTCATGTAACATCAGACACAAACTAGAAAGAAACAGGCCAAGCGTGTCATATTAATGAGAATAACGACAGCAGTACTTACAATCGTAGATGCGAATGCGACAGCTTCGTCAAGTCCTCTTCGTCTAACCCTTGCCTAAACGATCCACAACCTGGATGACAACAACTTCAATGATTGCTCGCCTTTGGCTGACTGCAAGTTTCCTCCAAGATCATAAGTTTCACATATTCAGTTCCTCCTCAATCAGCTATGTTCAAACACCACTTATGAGATCATAAGTTTGGTGTAATTCTCTTCTTCCAGTCCTCACTTATGAGATCATAAGTTTGACATTCTCTATTATGCAGTTCCTCTTTCACCATTAGAAAGCTTTCTTATATAGCCTTGGAGAGGCTCAACAATCTTGATATATCCTTGGGGAAGGTGAGGATTTTCCTCCTTCAGTTGAGGATCTGCCCTAGGATCATGGCTGGACTAGGGATTCGAATCCAACTGCCTTCCAAGAATGAACAGATGCTTCCCCCATTCATCTCAACAGCTTAACAATTGCCCAGAATAGGTAGTGCTCCCTCAAAGGGGCCATCAGAGCGTTATAGCGCCCCTTAGTAAGATTTAGAGGGCGCCAACGCTCTCAAAATCTATAACGCTCCCTCAAAAGGGCCAGGGAGCGTTATAACGCTCCCTAACAGTGTATGGGGGAGCGCCGGCGCTCCGAGACAGTGTAAGGGGGAGCGCTCCTCTCCAAAACTCAGTTTTTGAGGTGCTTTCATATGGCAAAAGGTTTGCAAGCTTGTTGACTCATTTTGCCCTCTTCCAAATCAGATGTTTGAAGTGTTTCAAGTGTCCTTCTTATGTCGTTATGGGCACGACATAGGCATCATGGCAACATGCTTTCTTGTGACACTTGTGAGCAAAATACGACACTTGCGACCTTGTGAGCAAAATGCGACACTTGTAACCTTTGTAATGACGACACTTGCGACACTATCAAAGTGAGTAATTTTGATGTGTAACACTATGTCTTGTTAGCAAGGGTGACACATCAAAAAATAGAAGGGGTACTAAGAAAAATAAATTGTCAACACTTATGCCATTTCAACAAGGGTGACATGTCTGCAAAGAAAAATGGGTACTAAGAAAATGAAAAGTTTGACACCTATGCCAAATGAGAAAAGGTGACATGTCATCAAGAATAAGGGGATATTAATAAAAAGTAAATTTCAACACCTATGCCATTCCAGTAAATAGAAAGGTGTACTAAGAAAAATAAGAGGTTAAACCTATTCCACATTAGCAAGGGTGACACTTTAGTTAAGAGAAAAGGGTACTAAGAGAAGCAGAAGGTTGACGCCTATGCCACATCAACGACGGTGACATTTCAACAAAGATAGATAAGTACCAAGTAAATGAAGAGGTTGACACCCATGCCTTGTTGAAAAATAAAATTTGAACACCTATGCCATGTCAACAAAGAGAAGGGGTACTAAGAAAATCAAAAGGTCGAAACCTATTCCAACTCAACAAGAGTGACACGTCAGCTAAGATCAAGGGGTACTAAGGAAAATTGAAGTTCAAATCCAATTCCACATCAACAAGTGTGACATGTTAGCGACGATAAAGAGGTACTAAGAAAAAATGACGTCGACATTTATGCCTTGTCAGCAAGGGTGACACATAATTAAATATGTAGAGGTTGTAAGAAAAATAAAAGGTTGACACCTATCCTAGGTCAAGAACTGTGACATGTTTACAATGATAAATGGGTACAAAGAAAATGAAAATTTTGACACCATTGCCACATGAACAAGGGTGACATGTCAGTAAAGATAAAGGGGTACTAATAAAAAGAAAATTTTGACACATATAACACGTCGACAAAGAGAAAGGGGTACTAGTGTAAATAAGAGATCGAAACCTCTACCATGTCGGCATAGGTGACATGTCTTCAAAGAGAAATGGGGTACCAGGAAAAATATGAGTTCGACACCAATGTCACATTAACATGGGTGACAGGTTAGAAAATATAAAGGGGTACTAAGAAAAAGAAAACGATAACGCCTATACCTTGTAAGAAGGGTGACATGTCATCTAAGATAAAGGGGTACTAAGAAAAATAAAAGGTCGACACATCTTCCACGTCAGCAAGGGTGACATGTCAACAAAGATATAGGGGTAGTAATATAAGGAAAATCTTGACACCTATGCGACATGAGAAATGGTCACACGTCAACAATGATAAAGGGGTACTAAGGAAAAGAAAAGTTTGATAGCTATGCGACCTCAGGAAATAGAAAGGGGTACTAAGAAAAAGAAGAGGTCGAAACCTATGCCACGTAAGAAAGGGTGACACTTCAAGAAAGAGAAAGGGATACTAAGAAAAATAGAATCTCTATACCTGTGCCTCATTAGCAATGATGGAGTGTCAGTATAAATAAAGGTCTACTAATAAAAAAAAATGTCAACACCCGTGTCATGTCCGCAAGGGTGGCATGTTTTCAAAGAAAATGTGGTACTAAGAAAAGGAAAAGTTTGACAGCTATGCCACATGAGAAAGGGTGACATATCAACAAAGATAAAGGGGTACTAAGAAAAAGAAAATTTCAACTCACATGATACATCAGTAAGGAGAAATAGGTTTTGAGAAAAAAGAAGAGGTAAAAATCTATGTTTTTTTAGCAAGGGTGAGATGTCAACAAAGATATAGGGATACTAAGAAAAATAAAAATTCGACAGCTATCCTAGGTAAGACATATCAACGGTGCATTTATCTTCCAATTTGAGATTGATAGTGTAGATTTCCACATAGCTAAGATTGTCTATCACTTTCAGAAACAAAAAAAAAGTTCGACACGTATTCCATGTCAACAAAAAGAAAGGGGTACTAAGAAAAAAAAGAGGTTGAAACATATGCCATGGTAGTAAAGAGAAAGGGGTACTAAGAAAAAGAGAAGGTTGATACCTGTGTCACATCGACAGGGGTGACATGTCAACAAACATAAAGGGTTACTAACAAAACAAAGAGTTTGACACCTACGCCTTGTCAGCAAGGGTGAATGCCAACAAAGAGAAACATGTACTAAGAAAAATAAAATATCAACAACTATGCCATTTTGGAAAGGGTGACATGTATGCAAAGAAAAAGGGGTACTAAGAGAAGGAAAATGTTGACACCTATGCCACATGAGAAAGGGTGACATGTCAACAAGGATAAAAGGTTTTTAAGAAAAATAAAATTTCGACACCTACACCTTGTTAATGAAGAGAAAGGGGTACTAAGACAGAGAAGAGGTTCAAACCTATGCTACATCACCAAGGGTCACAATTTAACAAAGAGAAAGGGGTACTAAGAGAAGCATAAGGTCGACACCCATGCCTTGTTAGCAAGGGTGACACATCAACAAAGATAAATGGGTACTAAGAAAAATAATAGTTCAACACCTATGCCACGTAAGTAAGGGTGACACATCACAAAGAGAAAGGGGTACTAAGAAATAGAGAAGTTAGACACCTATGCCACATTAGAAATGGTGACATGTTAGTAAATATAAAGGTCTACTAAGAAAAATAAAATGTGAATACCTATTCCATGTCCGCAAGGGTGACATGTCTACAATGATAATGGGGTACTAAGAAAAGGAAAAGTTCGACACCTATGCCACATGAGAAAGGGTGACACATCAACAAAGATAAATGGGTACTAAGAAAAATAAAATTTTGATACCTATGACACATCAACAAAGAGATAGGGGTACTAAGAAAAGAAGAGGTAAAAACCTATTTCTTTTTAGCAAGGGTGAGATGTCAATAAAGATAAAGGGGTAATAAGAAAATGAAAAAGTCAACACCTATGCCACGTTAGCAAGGGTGACATGTCTAGAAATATAAATGGGTAGTAAGAAAAGGAAATGTTCGACACATATTCCACACAAGAAAGGGTGACACGTCAACAATGATTAATGGGTACTAAGAAAAATAAAAGTTTGAAACCTATGCCATGCCAGCAAAGAGAAAGTGGTCCTAAGAAAACAAAGAGGTCGAAATCTATTCCACGCCAGGAAAGAGAAAGTGGTCCTATAAAAATTAGAAGGTCGACACCTATTCCACATCAGCATGGATGACACGTTAGAAAAAATAAACGGGTACTAACAAAAATAAAGGGTGACACGTCAACAAAGATATATGAGTACAAAGAAAAATAAAAGTTCAACACCTATGCCATGTGAGCAAAGAGAAAGTGGCACTGAGAAAACGAAGAGGTGGAAACCTATGCCACGTCAACAAAGAGAAAGGGGTCGTATGAAAAAGAGAAGGTCGACACCTATGCCACATCGACCAAGATGACACGTCAACAAACATAAAGGGGTACTAAAAACAATAAAAGGATCACACCTATTCCTTGTCAACAAAGGTGACATGTCAACAAAGAGAAAGTGGTACCAAGAAAATGAAAATGTCAGCATCTATGCTACGTCAACAAGGGTGATATGTTTGTACAGAAAAAGGGGTACTGATAAAAATAAACGTTTGACACCTATGACACGTAAACGATCGACTTCCAAGGAGAAGGGTTGACGACCGATGGTCAGGTCGATAGACTGGACATTATACATAGATCAATGGTTCATATCCTTTTCGATTTGAGATCGATGGTGCAGATTGCCACATAGGAAAGATTGTCCATGAATTTAAAAACAAATGTTTGACACTTATGCCATGTAAGCAAAATGAAAGGGATACTAAGAAAAATAAGAGGCTGAATTGTATGACACGTTGGCAAATAGAAAGGGGTACTAAGAAAACGAGAAAGTTAATACCCATGCCATATCAACAGGGGTAATATGTCAATGAACATAAAGGGGTACTAACAAAATGAAGAGGTTGAAACCTATCCCTTGTCAGCATGGGTGACACGTCAACAAAGAGAAAGGGGTACTAAGAAAAATAAAATTTTAGTACCTATGCGATTTCAGCAAGGGTGACATGTCCATAAAGGAAAATGGGTACTAAGAAAAGGAAATGTTTGACACCTATTCCATAGGAGCAAGGGTGACACATCAACAATGATAAAGGGTTATTAAGAAAAAGAAGAGTTTGACACCTATGCCATGTCAGTAAAGAGAAAGGGATACTAAGAAACGGAAGAGGTTAAAACCTATACCATATCAACAAGGGTGACACTTCAACAAAGATAAAGTGGTACGAAGAGAAGGAGAATGTCGACATCTATGCTACATCAACGACGATGATTTGTGAGGAAAGATAAAAAAGTACTAAGGAAATGAAGAGGTTTAAACCCATGCATTGTTAGCAAGGGTGACACGTCAATAAAGATAAAGGGGTACTAAGAAAAATAAACGGTCAACACCTATGCCATGTTAGTAAGGGTGACATGTCTATAAATATAAATGGGTACTAAAATATATAAAATTTCAACACCTATGCCATGCCAACAAAGAGAAGGGGTACTAAGAAAATTAAGAGGTCGAAACCTATGCCAGCTCAACAAGGGTGACACGTTAGTGAAGAACAAGGAGTACTAAGGAAAAGAGAAGGTAGACACCAATGCCACATAAACAAGTGTGACATGTTAGAAAACGTAAAGGGGTACTAAGAAAAATAAGAGGTCGACACCTATGCCACATCAGTAGGGATGACAACTCAACAAACATAAAGGGATATTAACAAAAATAAAAGGTTGACTCCTATTCCTTGTGTGCAAGAGTGACATGTCAAAAAAGAGAAAGGGGTACTAAGAAAAAGAAAATGTCAGCACCTATGCTACGTCAATAAGGATGGCATGTTTGTAAAGAAAAAGGGGTACTAAGAAAAATAAAATTTTTACACCTATGCCACGTCAACAATCAACTTCCAAGGAGAAGGGACGACGATCAATGGTCGGGTCAAAAGTTTGGACAATATCCAGAGATAAATGGTCCATATCTCTTTTGATTTTAGATCGACGGTTTCAGAAAGGGTGACATGTCCGCAAAGAAAAAGGGGTACTAAGAGAAGGAAAATTTTGACACCTATGCCACATGAGAAAGGGTGACATGTCAACAAGGATAAAGGGTTATTAAGAAATATAAAAGTTCGACAACTGCACCATGTCAATAAAGAGAAAGGGGTACTAATAAAAAGAAGAGGTTCAAACCTATGATACATTACCAAGGATGAAAATTCAACAAACAGAAAGGGGTACTAAGAGAAGCATAAGGTAGACACCCATGCCTTGTTAGCAAGGGTGACACATCAACACAGATAAATGGGTACAAAGAAAAAGAAAAGGTAAAAACCTATGCCACGTTAGCAAGGGGGATATGTCCACAAATATAAAGGGGTACTATGAAAAATAAAAGTTCAACACCTATGCCATGTCAAAAAAGAGAAGAGATACTAATAAAATTAAGAGGTCGAACTGTATGCCAAATCAACAAGGGTGACCCATTAGCTAAGAGCAAGGGGGACAACTCTTTCTGAACTTCCATCAATCTCATGCACACATGCATCCATTCCTCCTGGAATGATCAATAATCTATTACAACCATCTAGCAATGGATCTCCTCCTCCATCCATTTGTTTCCATGCTCCCCCCCAAGAGCACACAAATTCAACAAGAGTGAAATGAGAAATTCTAAAATGAAATGATTAACCAATAGAAACCCCCAAAAAACGTACATGCAGGGTTTATATAATTACATGAAAACAAGAAACACATGGCCTTCCTCCTAAGAAGCTCATGTAACCCCTTTTCTCTATAAAATCAATTATGGGTAGATAAAATATAATAAAAAGGCTTAGCCCCTTAATCCCCCTCTCTCGTGGAATCACAACCCCCTATTTCTTTCGTCCTTGTTCGTCTTTCAGCCAACGATGTATTTTTTTATTAATGTATATAGATGTATCACATTTCCTAGGCACTTTGTCCCCTTTTCAACTTTACCGACTCACCAACTTAAGTCACAATTACATAATACATTATAGTTCATAAGGGTTAAAACCGGGGTGTTACAAAAAGCATTAGAAATTGCAATGAAGTTAGAAGCATATCTTGTAGGAGATGGCGCAGGAATGCCACATGTACAGTCACAGTTGGTTGCGCGAAGGATTCGATTGTCAGAAATAACGAAAGAAAAGGAAAAATGTGAACAAGTTTGGTGTATTACATGTAAGATAGAAGGCCATCGTAAATACGAATGCCCATCATTTGCGCAGTATATGGCCATAGGAGCATCGAACCCTCTGGAAGGAGGAGTTGGGTATTGTGAATTATGAAAGACATGGGGACATCATCCGATTTCTTGTCAATTATTAAAGAAGTACCAAAGTACACTCAAGAATTTGTTCTATAATTTTTGCAAATATGTAGGACACAATGAGAAAGATTGTCATGCATTCAAATTAATGAGAGAGTGCACTTCAGATGTGTAAAAAATCCAAGAAGAAAATGCCACAGGAGAAGGAGGAGTTCCATAGTACAATACTCCGAGAGGATTTAACCAGGGTGGACGAGGAGGATTCGACAGAGGTTGAGGACATGGAGGATTTGGTAGAGGAGGAAGAGGACCAATAATTTTTTATAACTGCAATCAATTGATACATTTAGTAAGAGACTGCATGAATCCTTGCACGAGCATTGGACCATGCGACATAAGATTGTCCTCAACTGATAGAGAAATGACAGGCAAGAGGGAACCATAATCAAAACTAGAACCAGAAGATACATATGATAGCTATCGAGGAGTGCGATGATCAACCCTGAATAGAATCCATTGCACGCGGTGGAACGAGAACTGGAGCGGATGCGACGAAACAGGGAAAGGGGATCGAGCAATGGATTAGGAAAGTAGTTGAGCCTATGCATATATTTAATCCATAGAAAGAGAAAGATACATATCAACAAGCCAGGAAGGAAATAATAGGACTAGACTGGATAACATCAATGTCAAAGATGCCACCACTATATGATATGCCATCAGTCTATGATCGCACTATTCTGGAAAGTTCAGTCGAGAAGGTAAACACTTTGAAAGATTTTATAAAGAGTTGTTTAGAGATGGTGAAGGATGAAACAAATTTGAACGCATTGCATGGGGTGATCGATCATTGCACCCAAGACAAAGAAGTACCTACGACACATAGAGTTCTGAACCAAGTATTGCGCAAGAAGAGGACAAACATAGAATTTAGATTGAGTGCGCATGAGAGTATGACATGGATAATGTCATATTGGAGCTAGGATAAGATGTAAATGTTCTTCCAAGACAAACATGGGAAATGATGGGGAAACTGAAGTTAGTTTGTTCAACTATTCAGTTGAGGTTGGCAAACCAGCATAAGATACTACCAATCGGGAAATTGGTAGGAGTAATTGTTAACCTAGATGGAGTGCACAACGTAGCCAACTTTGAGGTCATTCAGATCTTGGATAACATTCAGCTGTATCCAACATTGCTCAGACTAGATTGGGCCTTTAACAATGAGACGATTATTAACTTGAAGAAGAGAGACATGATTTTTGAAGGAGGAGGCTTAAAGGTTATTGCACCCTTAGACCCCACATAAGAAAGAAGGAATGTGGAACCCACAGGAAAATAAATTGTTATCTTGTATAATATGACTGCGTGCATGGATGATTACGCCAATTATACTACAGATGGTGCGTTTAGTTGGATAAACATTATCTCTTGTGCGTTAGATTCAAAGGAAGGACTTGAACATTGGTATCACAGGTTGCACGAAGTATCAACCAGAAGATGTGCTCTCATTACTCGCTCTTTGCATTGGATCGAAACAAAGGCATATGAGGTGCCTAGGTTTCATGGATCAAGTAATGTAATTTCCTTTGTAAAAGAATTTGAGTTGAATATACCCTAAAATCAACGAATGTTGGCATTAGATGTTGCACTGAGAGCAACCCCGACCATATGGTGGGATACACACAAGGAAGGAATAGGGGATTGAAAACATTGTAAAAGGTTGGTACAATTTAGATTTGGAAAAGAAGAAGTTACACACAAGTATACAAGGATGGGAAGTCTGTCAGATCATGTTGCAGAGTGTATGACAACTTGGAGACAGGTTCCAAAGTAGGAATGTATGCACATGTTCATCCATACACTTGAGAACTTGTATCTAGAACAAGAAGCAGAGGGACAGGAGACTGAAAATAACTCACCTAGAATTTCAAGGTAACATTTAGTTTTGAAGTTGAGTCACCCTTAGTAGATGCAACTTTGCAGGTAATTAGAAGTAATATTTTTATGGAAGAATATCAGATGGAAATAGTAACTACGTGTAGTGCACACAAAGAATCTGCGACAGTCCATGAACTACTGGAATGTTTCAATGTTATTGAATAAGATCAAGAGTAAGAAGGCCCTAGAAATGTTCAAGTACCAGAGACTAAAGGGGAGCACGTTGTAGAAGGTATAGAACTTGAATTCAATGCATATGCGAAGCCATTAAGTGTGATCAAAGTGAATATTGGCACGAAAGAGAAACCTAAGTTCATGAATATTGGTGACTATTGGAATGATACGACTGTTGAAAAGATTGGGGACTTACTACACGAATATAAAAATCTCTTTCCGATGACCTTTTCAGAGATGAAGGGGATAGCTGAGGAATTAAGTGATATGACGATCTCGTTAAAACCCGACACCAAGCCAGTAAGACAACGACCTTATAGATTGAATCCAAAGTACAAGAAAAAAGTGAAAGCAAAGCTTGACAGAATGATAGAAGTTGGTATCATTGAGCTTGTCGCAGAGTCTAAATGGATAAGCCCAATGTTGATTCAAGACAAGAATATAGGAGGAATCGAGATATGTCTAGATACGAGAAAGTTGAATGATGCACGTTTACATGACCCTTTTCCGACACCTTTACAGATGAAGTATTAGAGAATGTAGCGGGTCAATAAGCTTATTCTTTTACGAATGGATTCTCAGGATACCACTAGATAAAAATTGCACCAGAAGACATACATAAGACAACATTTGCGACAAAATGGGGAAGCTACTAGTCCACAATGATGTCGTTTGGGTTAAATAATGCACCTACTGTATTTTCTAGAGTAGTTGTCGCATCCTTTAAGGAATTTATTCATAAGTTTCTAGAAGTGTACTTAGATGATTGGATTGTGTTTAGTTTATTGAAATACCACATAGAAACTCTACAGTTGATGCTTGACAGATGTAGACAATATCATATATCATTAAATTTGAAGAAGTGTATTTTTTGTGCACCGTTTGAGATATTATTAGGTCATGTGTTATGCTAGAAAGGTTTGTTGGTTGATCTTGCAATGATAGCCTTGGTTGTTAATTTTCCACCACGTGAATTAGCGAGACAATTGAGAACAACATTGGGTCATACAGGATATTACATGAAATTTATTAAAGTCTATGCGTAGATTACAACTCCGATGGAAAAGTTATTAAGGAAAGAAGCTCATTTTAGTGGAATGAAGATTGTCAGCATGGTTTGAACTTATTGAAGAAGAAGTTAATAACTGTGCCCTTTATGGTGTTCTCAGATTGGAAGAAAGAGTTTCACATTCATGTTGACGCATCGTCGATAGTACTCGATCCAGTGTTATCCTATCCAGGAGAGGGAGAGTTAGACTATCCAATTGCCTTTGCTAGTAGGAAGTTGTCGATTGCCTTTGCTAGTAGGTGTGTTCGAGAAGATGAGGTGTATGATATATTGAAAGCTTGTCATGATGGCCCCTGTGGAGGGCATTTTGCAGACAAAAGAACAACATACAAAATTCTAAGGATGGGGTACTATTGGCCTTCAATCTTCAAAGATGCAAA
>ML838912.1:39828-63419 GCA_009831015.1 Picea engelmannii
ATTCCTTCCATTCCCGCCATTTTTCCATTATTTTCATTACCGAAACAATTCCGTCCAGCAATTGTTTCGCCTTTTCTGTTGCTGAAACACCTTTATCAACAACCCATCATTTTTCTCACCTACATCATTGACGAAACAATTCCATCCAGCAATTGCTTCGCCCCTTGTTGTTGCTGAAACACCATTCGCCAGCAACCCTTCATCATTCATTCACGATGCTGAAACACCACCGATTCAGCACTCTTTGATTTTCTTCCGATACTGAAACACCAGTTATCAGCAGTTCTTCATCTATAAGCAATTGTTCGTTATCTCTCTGTTGCTGAAACACCCGCCGTCCACCATCATCCGTCAGCAAGCTTCTTCGCTCCCAAACGATAGTTCGAACAACAGGCTGTGACATGATCAAAAAGCAGCCGCCGAAGTGTAGAAGGCTTTGTTTGCGATGGTATCCCATACAAACTTAGACCCCTTTTTGAGGATTCGTGTAAATCCAAGAGTTATCTCGGCGTAGTTCAGGATGAAACGACGAAGAAAGTTTGCTTTCCCTTGCAAACTTTGTAACTGGCGAAGTGTAGAAGGAGGAGGGAGATTGAGAATTGCCTCGACCTTTAAAGGGTCTACCCTGATCCCCTGATGTGAAACGATAAAGCCTAGAAGTCAACTGGATTCCACGTAGAAAATGCATTTGTGAGGATTCAAGCGTATATGGTAAAACCAACAGCGGATGAAAATGGCTTGGAGGTGGATTGGATGATCGACTTGGCGCATGGAATGAGCGGGTAAGTCATCAAGATATGGTTGCACGATGTGCTTGATATCATGGAAGGCATAAGACATAGCGTGTTGAAAATTTGCGCTAGCATTCTTTAGATCAAAAGGAAGTTTCTGATAGGCGAAAGTGCCCCAAGGAAAAATGAAAGCGGTTTTGTGTTGATCCTCGGGAACAATATTGATTTGATTATATCCGGAGAAACCATCCATCAGAGAGAAGATTTCGCTTCCGGCACAATTATCGACAATCTGATCGACGAAGGGGGTAGGAAAGTTGTCTTTAGGACAAGCTTTGTTGATATCCCTATAATCAACGCATACGTAGATAGTGCCTTGTTTCTTGTCAATCAGGACAAGATTGGAAACCCAGTCAGTGAGGGCCACCGGGTAAATAAAGTCGGCTTTGAGAAGTTTCTCGACTTCAAGCTTGATCGCAACCGCTTTACGTGGGTGAACTGGACAAAGGCAATGCCGGATGGGTTTAGCGTCTGGGTATGTCTTAATATCATGTATCACAATGTCGGGGTTGATGCCCGACTATTCTTCATAGCTCCAGGTGAAGACGTCACAAAACTCTTTGAAAAGTGACTTGTAGGTGACGATTTCATCAGGGGAACACGAAGCTCCGATATGCACATTTTCGACAATTCCAAGTTTGATGGATATGTCAAGGGGAATAGTGGGCGATATATTGCTTAAGTTCCCTTCGGAAAACACATCGTGTGTGGGCTCGGGAACGATGGAAATGACGACAACGGTTGACGGGGTTGAGATCCGTTGGTAGCTCTCAATGGTGTGTTGTTCCAGGAAGAGGATGGAACAGTGATGTGCATCGTTCCAAGGGGTGTCTTCCATGACAGACATAATCATCTCGTCCATGGGACAAATGACGCAGAAAGGATCTGGAGATAAATCACCAAGAGAGGGGGTAGAAGGGGTTGTCAATTGAATGGCCTGATAGGTGGATTCGACCGGACTCAAAATCATTTCGTCACCATAACGAAAATGATCGTCGGAGTCGGGTACCATCCATGGGTCATGAGATGCAGGGGTCCCATGAATCGAGGTGGAGATCATGTTGATTGAAGCGACAGACGAGTGTGGAACATCGGGTGGTGGAATGGGGAAGGTACCCATTAACGAGGAGTCTTTGAGAAGACCTACATCGACATTCTCATAACCCGGTGGGGTTTTGGCGATGAACGGTATGTTGCTAGTACGCGTATCTGAGTTACAGAAGGCTAATTGGTCGACGGTAATTACCTTTCCTTGATGTGGGAAACGTACAACATGAAAAAGAGTCGACACAACTGCGCGCATGGAATCGATCCAGCTACGACCAAGCAAAAGATTGTAATCGAGAGGAGCGTCAAAGACTTCCACTTCGACTTGGACCGTTTTGCCTTCTAGCATGATTGGAAACGAAGGAAGGACACCGTAAGGCTTAAAACCGGAGCCATTGAAGGATTTGAGTGTGTTATGGGATTTAGTCAAAGAGGGAGAGCCGATGGCTTTCCAGCAGGTAACATACATGACACACGTCGAGGCACCCTCGTCGATAACGGTTCTAAAAATGTTTTTGTCGGACACAATCACTTGGATTTGGAATGCGAGTTGAGGGGGTAACCTTGGAATGTGATCTTCCAAGTCAAAAATTATTAAATTCAAATCCGTTGGGTCGATTTCATCGATAGCTTTCAACAGTGCCTTACGTTGTGTGGGACAACTTTGAATGACTTCGAGGGCTGACATCGCGGAAGGTGCTTGAGCCAGATCTTCAACAATGTTGTAGTTCTGGGCAGCACGAGCATGAGGATTGAAAGCTGATTTCCGATTGATGCCCTTTGGAGGGGGGCGAAGAACTGTGTCAAGGCTTGGTTGTTTGAGATGAAGAGGACTATTGGTAGGTTGAGTCGTGGGAGATGGTTGGACCAATGAAGGAGGTATATCATCAACCTTCTCTTTAGAGGGAGAATAATCTTTGGCTCGAGTGGTAAGTGCGATGTCATTCTTCTTTGAATCGCCAGTACACATTAATACATAGAATGTAGTGGAAGGGGAAAGTTGGTCATGAATGACCAACTGGGCCTGTTGTTGAGAGGGGAAGGGTTGGGACAAAACGGTCGTAGTGGGTGGTTTCGGGCCCCCTTGAAGGAACTTAGTAACCTTGGCGCGTTGTGGACAATCCTTCGTGTAGTGATCATCACCACAGATAAGACAAGGGTAGCAAGGTTTGCGCTTATCCCTATCGTCAACAGGTGGGGTTTTGGTTCTCTCTTCTTGAGAAGTATTTTTGTCCTCCTTATTCTTACCCTTTCCCTTTCTGGATTTGTTTTTACCGGCTGGGGTAGATTGAACAACATTTACCTCAGAAGTCTTGTCGGTGGGAGGGGTAGGAGACAGAGCATTTTGAACATTAGAAGAAGCGGGTTTGGGGTTGTTGCTCGAGACGAAATTTGGTTGGGCATGGAAAGTGCCAATCACACTGTCGGCTGCATGAGAAGAAGCTGGAGTAGTTGAAGTGGCGGAAGTGGAAGGACGAGGTGCATCAGGGAGAAAATCGTAAAGAGTACCCGTTTGTGAGTAAATGAGGTCAAGGTATTGAGCACGACTTATGGCCTGTTCTTTCGTGACAACTCCACCCATGGAGATGTCACGACCGATGTTGTTCACAAATGATTTTGTGAACCACTCTGCCAGCAACTGATCGGGAAGTTCGAGTTTGATGAGACGTTGTCTCCATCGCCACTCATGAATGTGATCAAATATATGAGTGGCTTTGTTTTGTTTGAAAGAACTCAACATATCGGTCCCCGTTTCATAACGGATTGGTAACTGGTAGTGGGTGAGGAAATCCATAGCTAGGGTGTTGAAGTTGGTGAAGAAACCTCGTGGTAATTCTATATACCACTTCGCAACAGAAGCCGTGAGAGTTCTTTGAAAAAGATGTAAATGAATAGAGTCATCCATCAAGGAGTTGGATGAACACCAGAGGTGAAAATTCATGACGTGGTTGTTCGGGTCCTCTCCCGCTTTGCCATCGAATTTGGGAATGTCAGATGGTAGCTTGGCTGGTATAGAGGGCCATTGAGGAGAGTGACGAATTGGATCATTTAAAATCCTTGACAGATCTGGGAGCTCCAAAGTGGCCAAGAAAGGTAACTGTCTATTCACATGCGGGTACTGGTGGCTTTGGGGAGGGAGTCCCGTCGACAAACCAATGGGGCCATAAGCAGTCTGCATATAATGCGAAGACCCAGGCAGATTTTGTGGTTGTTGTGGAGGAAAGTAGCTCATGGGATTATATCCTTGAACTGGGACGTGAGTTTGAGATCTCGAACCCCAAATAGGATTGGATGTACCTGGATATGGTTGGCCTATACTAGGGGGTATAATTGATGTAGTTGGAAGTTGTTGCCCCCCAGTCGATTGAGGATTATGTTGTATCATATGGTTCCAATATTGAGCCAAGGATGGAGGTATGTTTTGTTCGTAGGGTGGGTTCGATGGAGGTTGTCCTCCAGTCGGCGGTTGAGTTCCAATTGGGGGTTGTGTTCCAATTGGGATTTGTGGTCCAATAGGAATTTTCCCTACAAGGGGGGGTTGAGTCAGACCTCCTTGGTGAAATTGTCCACCAACAGGAATCTGGTAATTTGGTGTGAACGACGGAATGGTGTCACTAGGATTAGTGTCGCTGATAGAGGATGAAAAAGGTCCTCCGAAAGGGGGTTGAGGAAGTGTCGGAATGAAGCCGGGAGGAGAGTGCCTAGAAGAAGAGGGACCACCAGGAGTTCTGGATGGGGTTTGCGTAGGAGTGGGAATAGAAGCATTCAACGCACGATATCCGGGTGGAAGCATCGGGGTGAAACTGGGCGAGAGAGGTGTGCCAATGGGGGCTTGACTAGCCACTGTAATCCCGGTGTGAATACTCATAGTATCTGTGTAATGGACCATTTCTAAAGGGAGGGTCAAGATGTGGTTAGCTCGTGGAACTTTTGTACCAGGAAAATAATAAGCAGTAGTAAAAGGTACTGCGTCTGGGTCAGAGGTTTCGGGGAACGCAGGTGAGACGGTGATTTCAATGCCTGCTCCTGAGCTAAAGAGATCCCGTCTAAAAACGCCAGTAGACCAAAAATGATCTTGGCCCTCAGGTCCTGGAAAAGGTCCAGTCGGTGATCCAAAAGACACAACAACTAAGTCTCCGGAAGAATTCACTCGCATAATACGTCTCTTAGAATCAAGGTGAAGTCGAAAGTCCTCTCGAGAATTGGTAATTCAAAACCGTTCTAGAGAGTTAGTTCTTTCCACTTGTGGAGTGGTGACGTTTTGGACTTCACTCTGTTGAGGAGAGCCCTCTGGTGAGCTTGTAGGCAGGGGTTGAGAACCTTCCAGATTTTCTGGAGGTAAGCCCTGCATTCTACGTGAACGATATGGAGGGTCTATTGTGAACGAGTTACAAACTTACGAAGAAAATTCTATGGTCAACTTGGGTAAACAAACAACATGCGCTAGTAAATAGAATCTAGGAAACAATACCAAGCAAACAAGACCTTCTAATTCCGAAGTCACTAGTTGGTGATGAAATCCAACGTCACAACAACAAGATGAGAAGGGGCTGGGCTAGGGTGGAAAAGTTACGTTGACGACATGCTTAACGGACTTATACCCTGGTGCAAGCTCCCACACATAATCGTGGGTATACCCTCCAAGGAGCCCGAGTGAGTTTGGCCAACGTCGATTCCAGGTACCGTGAAGACTTACCCCTTCACAGTCACCTTGTTTAAGATCCTAAGAAGATATGCCACTAAGGTTACCACCGAAAACAATAAATCCTGGGGGGACAGTCGACAGTCCGATACACACGCAAGGGCAGGGTATTTAGCCCGAAATCAGCTTGAGAGGCTTCCACTCATCATTGTGGGTATACCTCCAAGTGACCCCCGTAATATGTGCAATCTCTACACCGATATCAACGAAGAAGGGTTAGTAAATCTGTTAATATCAATGCGACCTCGAGTTTGACCCTTGTGTGAGAAGGGCTTCCCAGGACAAAATGTTGTAAATGGAATTTGACACTCCTTAACACAAGATGTTATTGTTCTTTGGAGAGTGTATCTCTTTGCCTATTCCAAAGCTTTAGCCTAGCTAACTGTTGGTGTAATAGAGTCCTAGAAAAGAGTTACTAGTTAAATTTTTAAAATTGTGCAATATTATTAAGGGTTGTTGTTACTCAAAGGAAACAAAGATGAAACCGATGTTGTGTGAGACTCTGACCCAACAATACATAGATAGGAATGAAAGATATCAATTTTCGTTCGATGAATCCTATGTACATGAGGGAAAGAAGTTTTTCGGAACAATCTTGAACTACAATATGCAATCTCCTTTATAATGAAATATCAACGAATCACGTAACAATTACAATTCTCTACCTGTACTATTTTAACGATTGATTTCCAATATTTTCAAAATGAAAAATGCCTTTAAAAAGAAAAATGTTTTTTTTTTTAACTTTTCAAAAAGAACCACCATGGTGGTGAAACTAAGGAAAACCAATAACTAACGAAAAGCCACAAACAAAACCCAAACCAATCTTTCAATGAAGACAAAAATAACAAGCAGACAAGACTAGTCTTTTCAATTGCATGAGAGCAATGATTTTCCAAGTGATGAGCAAATGAGAAAGACAAACAATCCCAACTTTCAAACCGATCACCGGCTCCTAACCAAACAAGTACTCAGATTCCAGGATCAGAGATTATATCCTTGTTAAGAAAAATCAAGAGATGAGAGTTGAGAAAAAGACGAACAAGAAGAGCCTTTGATTTTCGAAGACTGATCGTGCACAAAATCCGAAGTCAAGAAACAATCAACCAGTGGCCTAAGAAGT
The DNA here is from genome assembly GCA_009831015.1 of Picea engelmannii. Lineage (NCBI taxonomy): Eukaryota > Viridiplantae > Streptophyta > Pinopsida > Pinales > Pinaceae > Picea > Picea engelmannii. Next base: position 46,493 of record ML838912.1, read on the forward strand.
TCTTATCAGACACCTATACAGATCTGGGCATCTGAGCATACAAAAGCCTTAAATCCAATTAAAAAAAAAAAAAAGGGTTTGCATGCTATCAGGAATGTATAGTGCGAGAATGGAGCATTCTCGTAGGCTGGCTTCAAGCAGGGTGCGAGAATCTCGCACTGGACTGAAAGGAAGAGTGCGAACTCAAGGGGTTATCGCAGGCCATAGAGGGGTTCAGTGCGAGAAGGCCTGAAACTAGGCAAAATTTTGGAAAAAGACAAAAAATTTGAAGGGACTTCTGGACCCAGAGAGTCTATCAGAGTTTCCTGAAGACTCAGAGATTGATAGAAATGAAGAAAGGTAAGGCAAGAGAAAATGGCCAAGGAAAAACACCAAAAACCACTAAAAAATGGGTTGCATTCCCAGTGGAGTCACCAATTTTATTATCAGACTAATCAGTAGGTGCGGACACTAACAGATCTCCCTAGATCCACCTAGATCTAGAACAAAATAGGACAAGACATGACTATTTCCCTAAGTTACGACCATTGAATTAGCTAGTAAGGAGGAACAAGTGACATACCTTTGTATCGCTTCCTTAAGTCTTTGTTGCTCCCGCTTTGCTCCGGTGCTCTTGTGAGGTCAAGACCAAGACAACACAAACCAACCTAAGTGAAGATAGAAAAACGTATTCAATCGTCAACTTATGCGTATGATCAAGGAATTACACAATAAAGTAAGAATGACTTTATGGGAAAAGGACATGCTGCTGTATCATATTAATTGAAAGTAGAAGATACAACCCGATCGCCTTGATGTCGCAAGCTTCCTTTCGATCACTGTTGGTTCCAACACACACACTTGCTCTGTCCTTGCATGAAGAAGATCCTATTCCTCTTGATAGACCTAATAGAGTCTCCAAGATTCTGTTCAAGCTGGGTTCTTCACACAATTCCTTCACCAATTCTTCAATTAATATTGCTTATGTTGGCAAATATTTAATAGACAGCGAATGGCAAATATTTAACAGACATCGAATGCTTGTCATTGATGGCAAGTAGCATAAGTACAGGAAGAATGTACAGAGGATTGATGGCATAAGTACAAGAAGTTTGTAACAGACATGCAAACATAAGATACATTCAGGAAGATCGAATGATTGAAGGCAACGTAACCAGGAAACCATAAGATAAGTTCAGGTTGATCGAATGATCGAAGGCATGTAAAGCTTGAGAAGCATTTATGATCGTTGGATGCATTCAAAATTCCCGAAAGAACGAGGGTCATCAGATCTGAATGTAGACAATAAGAGATCATTGAAGAGGAGGACATATCTTAGGCATTAGATCCAAGCGCAGGATCCGACCATCGTTGGATCAAGAAGAACCCGCATGTCCTTTAAGGTACAAGGAGAAGCAGGCGTAATCGCGATATGAAAAATCGCGACTTAATATGAGCCGTCAGATCAAGGTTGAATCTGGATCATTGATCTCAGTCCATGTCGTAGTTTCGTGGATCGAGAGTTGAAGAGGTCAAAAATATTAACATCAAGAATCATGAAATCGCGATATGCGAAATCGCGACTTAATCTGAGCTGTCAGATCAAGGTTTCATCTGGACCGTTGATTCCAGTCCATGTCGGGGTTTCGAGAATCGCGTGTTGGAGATGTCAAAGAAACAATGCAACAAGAATGCCGATTTCGCGATATGCGAAATTGCGATTCAATCACAGCCGTTGAATCAAGCTTAGATCTAGACCGTTGATCTAACTCCATGTCGGAGTTTCGGGGATCGAGAGTTGGAGATGTCAAAATTTATTAACATTAGGAATCCCGATATCGCGATATGTGAAATCGTGATTTAATCGCAGCCGTTGAATAGAGATCAGATCTGGACCGTTGATCAAACTCCATATCGGAGTTTCACGAATCGCGACATGGAGAGGCAAAGAACCCAATGCAACAAGAATGCCGAAATCGAAAAACTGCGATTCAATCATAGCCATTGAATCAAGATCACATATGGACCATCGAATCACATGACATGTGGCAAGTGATCGAAATTTTGTTGACTTGGGGTCAACAGAGCATAGTGTTGAAATTCACGAAATGAGAAATTGCGAAAGCGTTTTCTTTTTCATAGGCGCTTGGTTATGACCATTGTCATATTGGGGAAGGAGATAGTGCAGAAAAGTTCTGTATCGGAACTTCGGAGATCGCGAAATGAAGTGTCGAGACACTCAGCATAGGATTTCCGAAATGCCGAAACTCGATTTAAAGGCAATATCAATAAAGTTCATCCAACGGAGCAGATAAATTGGAATATGATCGGAAGGTTACTGTTCTCTCTCAAATAGCCCCTCAGTTACGAATTTGTTAGTGAAACGGATTCATGATTGTGAATCTATTGGCGTTTCAGTTGCTCAGACAGTTGTCTTTCTTTTGCCTAAGGAAATGCGAAGTGCAACCGCCGTGGAGGTGTGTATAAAAGAAAATGAGACAGACTGTGTGTCGTTGGCTGTTCTGTATGAGAAAAGAATGAAACTGTAAGAAAAAGAAAATGAGAGGATGCAGAGTATGATATTGAGCATATGTGAAGTGTGAGATGAAACACAGAGCAGAATAACAGAACAAGTTGAAGAAGAGCAGAATGACAGAACAAGTTGATGCAGAGCAGACCTGTTGAACAGACAAAGGAAGAAATGAATTGCAGAACAATTAGAAGATGACCAGATGTACAGAACAAAGAAAGATTGGTAAGAATTGATGTATCTGTGTAGTTGAATGTTTATATGTTCATTTATGTTCTAGGGAGGTTGGGAGGTGCTCGGGAGGACTGTTGTCCTCAGAGGTTCAAGTGAGAGCTTGAACATAAGAAGTTGTAGCTTCCATATGGTTGCAACCAGAGAAACCAGGGTGGCAGGGTGGTGCAAGGGAGAACAAGTGTTCTCTGTTATACAGGTTGGAGCCTGTGTAATTGGAAGTTGGTGCTTTCATCCAGTTGGTGCTGGAACATATAGGGAGTTGGTGCTTCCTTCTAGTGGGTGCTAGAGAAACCAGAGAGTTGGTGCTCTCAGACAAGTTGCATCTTGTAAAATAGAGGTAGCAGCCTCACATTGAGTTGGTTCTTAATTAAAGATGATGTACATAACTTAAAATACTACCTATCATTTCGAAGAAGAAGAGGTTTTCTCCCTTTATGGGTTTCCTCGTGAAAATCTGTCCCTGTGTATACCTTATGTGTGACTGATGCTTTTTACTTTTACTTCCCATATGATGTATAATGTTGATGATCACTTGAAGAAAGATTAAGAATATTTTAATAGACTTAATATTGTTTAAGCTCAAGGACAACTGATTCACCCCCCCTCTCAGTTGTATTAGTAATTTCAACAGCTTAACCTTTTCCATGAGAATCCTTTCAATATATAGGAGAGGGTGAGATGGTTACATGGATGAAAATGATCCCACCAAATCAGGGAAACCAGTAAAATGAATACCATACGAATGCCAACCCATTTCCTAGAAGATTCCATTTTAGAACCCTCGAGACTTCATCTCTTTTCCAATATTAAAAACAAGTTTTCACCCTGTGTATAGAGCAACCTACAAGAAGTTCGCACCCTAGATGAAGGTGGCCTGCGAGAATGGGTCATTCTCGCACCCTAGGCCATATGTAGCCTGTGAACTCACTTTGAAAATATGTTTTCTGGAAGGAGATAAATGCCACTTCTCTTAGGAGAAAGTTCTTGTTGGGAGCTTGAGTACACCATGGTTAATACATCACCAAGATGAACAAAATCATGTGTAACAGAATGTCAGAGCATCTTTCGAACAGGTCGGGTGCATGCTCTATTGCAAAAAAATCCAAGGATACAATGTGAAACTGGCAGAACAGTTTGCGCTCTGATTTGACGGGTTCCGCACGGTGATTGCAGGAATCACATTCCAGATGATGGAGGAAACTCTGTCAGCCGTGACAGAGATCCCTCTGCGCGGTGAAAGGTGGTCTAAAGGAATGCCTCTGGATGCACTATGCTATGAGGAATTCATCAAGCCAAACTATTTAAACGAGAAATTCGAAACGGGTGTTCCAATTCGATATCTACAGGAACCTTTTTGTAAACTCCTGATGGTAATTAGAAATTATTTCACCTGTGAAAGAAGGCCTGACAGAATACATCCACATCACATCAATTTGTTGATGCATTTCACAGGAAGGAGACCTTTGCACATGCCTTTCTTCTTTCACTAGAGCCTCCGAGGAATGGAAGACAATGTCCAAGATGGAGCAAACCAACTCGAGAAGAAATTATTTCATATCTCACTAATCAAATTGTTGATAGTTGAGTAATTGAGGCATTTGGGCAAGAGTTGGGATTCCTTTCTACTTGTAGTAGACATCCCCAAGGACCCAAAAGGAGATTCCCCTGTACCCATGGGAACAGAAACATCTCACATCACGGAGGCAGAAATAGGAAGGGATGTAGATAAAGGAAAGACATTGGAAGCCTTACCCCCCCAACAAACGATACCCCGGAAAAGGGGCAAGCCAAGGAAGAACAGAGAAACTGGGAGGCCCAAGCCCCGAGCGAACTGCATGTAAAATCAGTCGATGAGGAGTTACTCATGTGCTTTATTCGACTGGAACTTGTCGAAGGTCCAAGGTGAGAAACCTGCGCCAGGTGGAGAAGGTCGGATGTCGAAGACATGGATATTCATGAGCCATCGCAGTAGCTAAAGAAAGTGCAACTCACTATTGTTGAACTTTACTAGGAGAATGGGGAGTTGAGAAAGCAGTTAGCGGAAAGAACTATTGGAGCATCGACATCACAATGTGAGAAGGGAATGTGACTCATCTCAAGAGGTAGCTCATAGAAAATGCAAGACACGATCATACAGCTGCAAGAAGCACAGAGGAGGTCAGAGGAGAGGATTGTGGAGCACTTCGAGGAATGTACACCGACATTGGAAAATGTTTGCGCGCCTTTAGCCAACGTTCAAAGGAAGCTAAAATGGAACGTGGTTTTGTGAAGACAAGTAAAGAATATGAAAAGTTGAAACTGGTCTCTTAGGTAAACGCATTGGACATCAAGACTGTAGACGAGGCTAGAAGCTTAATTGACCGACCCCATTTTGTTTTTTCCGAACGTGGCATAGGTTTTTCTCCCTGCGTCTTGTTTCATGCCAGGAAGCAGGGATTCTGACATGTACCCGCGTCATAGACATACGTCGCGCAAATGATGGAAACCCACCTATCAGAAAGAACAAGTGTGGGTTGAGCACACGACAGTTTTGAAGAAATGAATTTCCCCTGACTGATGTTGTCATCTTGGAAACCCCGGTGACAATCCGTGGTTACTTGCCACATGCACACCTCAGCAAATGATCGCATGGAAAAAACCAAAACCGTTACACCAGGTGGTAGGAGTTTGACAAAGCGCTTGATCATCCAGATGACCTGCCAAAGGAGAACCATCAACACATCACTCCTAACAATGAAACCTTGATGATGACCGGACTGTCATAGGAAATACGTCATTTATTGTATGATTGGGTGCAATCAAGTTTCTATTCTTAGTAAAGTTCCATACGAAGGATCATCTAGAAGAGTATAATCAGAGCCTAATTTCTAGGGATAGTAGTTGGGGGGTAGGGCAGCCCAAGCGGCACATCCTTTTCTATATATTTCATCTTTTCAATGTAAGCCAGGTTGGTTGGAAAAGTAATGTATACAATTATTGTTGAATGTAATTTTTCATACCCGACTGAAGTTTAATGCAAAGGTCCTGAGATTTTGATGAAAAGATTCTAATGGTCGTCGTATGATGTATTGTGTACTCTCTTATGTATGTGCTTCTTGTGTTCTTCATATTCATGTCTATATATTGTCTAAATCAAAACGTTTTTACAAGTCTAGAATTGATCGCACGGTGCTCTAGATTTCACCATTTAGACGACTATGTTTTCTTCTAAGTGAATTCATAATTCATCTCCAATAGTGCTTTGAGTTGCTTTATGTGTTGTTCTCTCACCACACACAACGAATTTGAACTGAAAGACCGTTTCCTACTTAGCCTTTGTCCTCTCGAGTTTTAGTTACAAAGTCATTTTCTTCTCTCATTTTCTGGAATTTGACTCCATGGCCCAAGGTATTGCATCCTCTTGCCAATATAACCAGAAATATTGTATGAACATGTTAAATCTAACCGACATTTCAAAGCGATAACCTGTATAGGGATGAGGTCTCAGAGAGAGCCATCTTTGGGTCGGAAAGGCTAGTTTCTAGCCTTAAAGTTGGTTTGTAGGTTACCTCTGTCATTCGTTTTCTCAGCCGAACGAGTTCACAGAGTGCCAACATTTTGGCGTCGCTGTCGGGGACGGAATTGAATAAATTTTCCATGGGAGAATGACTAAAGATACAGTTTTGGCCCATGAGTGTAATAGTGGGCCAAATGTCTACATCGATTGAAACCTTTACATTAGAGACTCCAGTAAAAGAGACCAGTAGCATAGAGTGGCATGACTCAAAAATCCTGGATCCTAAGACAATTTATACCATAGCCAATCCTGACCCGAACCTTGTAGCACCCATGTGTGATCCCGAGAAAATTCTACATAAATTTATCCTTAACCAAAGACAGTGTTCAAAGCATCGATGACCTCGATTTCGACACCCTGTTTGAACAAACCTTGTTCAGGGCTATATCATAAACCAACTTGGATGATATAGTCTTCGATGAGAAGAGGTTTCGATCTATGATAACAAACAAAATCTCGCAAGTTGTTCTAATCCACGCTCAGAACATCCCACAAATCCCAAATCCCCCTAGAGAAATGGTCGTGAGATTCGACCCCTTGCCCTACCAGCCCAACCGCAGGATTTTCCCCAGAACTACAATGAGAGGATCAATCTATATGATGCCTAGGGAAACACATATACCCAAAAACACTTGGATTGGTTCAATGATTTTTTTGATCTAGAAGAGGTATATCACGAGGACGCGAAGATGAGGTTGTTCGCGCAGATTCTTTCATGGGAGGTTAGGAAGTGGTTTAAGGCCCTTTAAGAAGCAAGCATCCCCAAGTTTGTCGCATTTGAAACAACGTTCAGTGCTAGATGGGGACATAAAAATAATCCTTTGCAACTACTAACGCTGTACAACAATATGAAGAGATCTCTAGAGGAGATGTTGCAAGAGTTCTCGGCCTGTTTCATGAAGGTATACAACTCAATCCCCGCAGAAGTCAAGCTACCTCCCGAAGCTGCACAACTCTGATACATCGACTCTTTTGACAACGATTTCTCTTTGTTGCTGAGGGAAATGAGATGTGATAATTTGGGTGCCATGATGAGTGATGCAATCGAAGTCAAATTAAATCTTATGGCGTCGGGGAAAATCAAACAAAACTTGACAGAAACGGGAAAAATCCCCAAGGAGATGCGTAGCACTCGACTTCTCGATCATTGGATGACAAGTTCAACTTAATGATGAAGACTATGGAGAAATTGATGGAAAGGATGTCCATGGAAAAAAATCTCGCTGCCTGAGAAAAAAAATATTTCCAACCTAGAAATCAAAACTTTAGAAGGGGTCATGTCTCGCAGATCAGGCAGAGGGAGCAGAGAGACCAAGGAGATCAACAAATAAGGCATCTGTTCCAAAACAATTACGGAAATGAAGATTTTGATCAAATGCATTGTTGCGACGACACAAACACACATGTGTTCTTGACGAAGAGGGAACACGATCAAGTCATGAACGCAAATGATGGTGTTATGCTGGAAACTGATGACATGTTGTCTTCCGAAATGGAGGAATTTAGGAAAGGATATCACAATTCCGTCATGTAGTTTCAAAAGAAATACAACCTTAGAAGAAGAAAGGCATCTACAAAACCTCAGCTGGAGAATCCCACAAAGGAAACTCAAGCGAACACCCATTCCGCGAGCCATCCAAAGAAAGAAATCTCGGTCAAGGGCACGATGGAAAAGGGAAAGTCAAAAGAGGAGGCTTTAAGGAAAGCACCAGAGGTGAGCCGGGAGACGGGGGTCAAGGAGGTAGATAANAGCTCATCAAGAAAGGAGAGTATCGAGATCATATTATAAAAATGTTAAATATGAAAGAGACCCCCGATACCCTGCCATTTGTTTGGTCCATGTGTGGAAGAAATAAGAGATACTGAGGACGTTCCTCCTTTCTATGCCAGCCTCAAAATCCACGACATGACTTTGCATAACACCATAATGGATTCGGGTGCGTCGCACAATCTCATGCCCAAAGTGGTCATGGACGAGTTAGGCTTGGACATCACAAGGCCCTATAAAGATATTTTCTCCTTTGACTCGATGAAACTGAAATGCTTGGATCTGATCAAAGATTTGGTTGTGTCGTTGTCCCAAATCCCTTATAAGAATTTGGTTATGGACATGGTTGTGACTGACATACCCTCTAAATTCAGCATGCTATTATCCAGGTATTGGGCCGCGAAATTGAAGGGAACCCTGCAGATGGATATGTCATACGCTACTATCCCAGTTTTAGGCCAATAGAGACGGTTGTACAAAGAGGTGCTTCTCAAATACAAGGTGAGTAGGAAGACCCAACTGAACAAGCACCCTATCTTCTTCGTCGACACTGAGATCGGATCCTCTATATTTTACAATGACCTGAGCTCTGAAGGAGAGGAGTTGATGGCTATCATGACTGTCAAGGACAAGGCCGCACATCGAGAAGAAGAATCCGCGGACCCGAGAAACTGCGTGGAAAACATGATGTGGAACATGAGTTTCGATGGAGCCGTCAGCAAGGAAGGAGCAAGGGCTTCTATATGGATAAATCCTCCCAGGGTGGGATAAAAAATCTGCTCTTACAAAATCACATTTGATTGCACAAACAACATGGCAAAGTATGAGGCATTGAGTTTGGGTCTGAGAAATTTGAAAGAGTTGAGTGCAAAGAGGATAGGGGTGCATGGAGACTCTAAGCTCGTCTTAAATCAAGTGAAAGGTATATACCAGTCCAAGCACCCCAGACTGAGAGCATATATGAATCTAGTGTTGGACCTCCTTGAAAAATTCTCAGAGTACAATTTATCAATGATCCCAAGCCGAAAGAATCAAATTATGGATGCCCTAGCCACCTCGGCCTCAATTTTTAAAATTCCAATTTTCCCCAACAAAACCTATGAGATCGAATTCAAACAAATACCAACGATACCCGATAATATCAAGTATTGGAAGGTGTTTGAACATGACAAACAGGTGGAGATTTTTTTCCAAATGAGCGACAAGTTCGCTAACGTGAACATCAATGATGAGTGTTGTTGCGGAGAAGATGGAAAGATGGTTGCGCGTGGTAACGATGACCCTTTTCAGAACCAGATAGCTGGGAGGGACATAGTGGATCTAAAAAATAACATCATCCCTAAGGGATTAGTTCCGTTGGAAAAGCTGTTTGATGAAAATGATGTAGCTAGAAATCCCAAGATCATTGCGAATGCTGAGGATGTTGAGGATTGCAACATCGGGACCCAGGATAATCAAATTGTCAAAGATGCTCAGTCCAGAGATCAAGCAGAACTACATCAAACTCATGAAATACTTTCTTGACGTTTTCTCTTGGAGTTATGAGGACTTGAAAGTCTACGACACTAGAGTGATTCATCACGTCATTCCTCTCAAAGAATATCAAAAACCTTTTAAGAAAAATCTAAAACAGATCAATCCCCCGTTGTTTCCACTAATTGAAAAAGAGGTAAAGAAACTTTTTGAAGCCAAAATTATTGTTTCTTTAAGATTTTCGAAATGGGTTGCCAACTTGGTGTCTGTAAGGAAAAAGAGCGGTGAAATAAGGTTGTGCATGGATTTTCAGAACTTGAATAGAGTATCCCTCAAGGACAACTACCCGCTCCCGAAGATGGACTACATCCTGCAGAAGGTAGTTAGATCCCAAAAGATGTCTATGTTGGATGGTTTTTCAGGCTACAATTAGATCATGGTACACCCAGATGACCAGGAAAAGACAACTTTCATGATACCATGGGGTACGTTCATGTATGCTAAGATGCTTTTCGGTCTTATGAACGCTGGAGCTACCTTATAGAGGGATATGGATATATAATTTGCTGAGGAAAAGGACAAATTTATCTTGATCTACCTAGACGACATCACATCATATTCCGACTCCGACGAACAACATCTTGAGCATCTAAAGAAGGTCTTCCATAAATGAAGAAAGTTCAACATATATTTGAATCTAAAAAAGTCACATTTTAGAATGCAAGAAGGGAAACTGTTGGGGCACATCATCTCAAAGGAAGGTATAAAGATATATCCTAGCAAGGTAGAAGGAATTATGAGGATCAACACTCCTCAGAGTAAGGAGGTACAATCCTTCTTGGGAAAGGTGAATTTCTTGAGGAGATTCATCTCGAATCTGGATGAAATTATAAAGCATATCACAAGTATGCTCAGGAAAGGTAATGAGATCAAATGGAACCCCAAATCTAGGAGATCGTTTGAAGACATCAAAGTATCACTGACCAAATCTCCCATATTGGCCAACCCGGATTTCACAAAGGATTTCATTTTGTTCTCATTCGCCTCGAAGCATACCATCGCTAGTGTACTATTACAGAAGGACGACCATAATTTTGAAAAGCCCATAGCCTACTTCAGCAGGACGCTGAGAGATTCCCCACTGAGGTATGATATTATGGAAAAACAAACATATGCCTTGGTTAAATCCCTCAAGGAATTCAGGACTTATATACTGCATTCTCGTGTTATTTCTTACGTGCCCAACAATTCAGTCAAAGACATTTTGACTCAGCTTAACCCTGAGGGGAGAAGAGGTAAGTGGATCACAGTCATGCTAGAATACGACCTCAAAATCAATCCCACAAATATGATTAAGGGTCAGGGGCTCGCAAAATTGATGGCGTAGTCACACTACAACATTTTGGGAATAAACTTCATTGTTGATCTGTCGAAGAACCCTCAAGAAGGAGCGACCCTGCAGGTGACTCAGAAATTCATCGATTCCCCTCGGTATACAGACATCATTTATGTGTTGAAGAATCTGCAAGCTCCTCTAGAGTTAAGTAAGACCAAGGTCGGGTTTTAAAATTTGAAGGCTGTTGAGTTCTGCATCTTAGATAACTCTCTGTATTGGAAAGATCCGGGAGGGATATTGTTGGGTTTCTTACTAGAAGATGATGCAGAACGAGCTATTAGGGAATTCTACAAAGGAGACTGTGAAGGGCATCACTACTGGAAAACCACCGCGCATAAAATTTTGAGGGTGGGTTATTATTGGCCCAACATTTTTGCAGGTGTATACAAAGAAGTTTCCAGTTTCCACGAGTTCCAGATACTTGATGGAAGGAGAAATTTGCAACCCTTGTCGTTAAAACCAATCTATGTTGAAGCACCGTTCATGCAATGGGGTCTAGATTTTATAAGAGAGATTCATCTGCCATCCTTGACGCAAAAAATATGGATACTTATGACTACAGATTACTTCACCAAATGGATCGAAGCAGTCCCAACAAGGCAGGCTACTAACATGGTCATCATTCAGTTTCTGGAGACCAACATTTTGTCTGGATTCGGGTGCCCTATCAAGATCATCACGGATAATGCAGTGGCATTTAAGTCCAATAAAATGGAGAAGTTTTGTAACAATTACAATATAACCCTGGGACATTCTACGACGTATTACCCACAGGGTAACGGGTTAGCAGAATCATCAAATAAAATATTAAACATGATTATTAAGAGGCTCCTGCAGGAAAACAAGAATTCCTGGCAAAATAATCTTATCTACACGTTGTGGGCTTAGATGATCACTACCAAAAATTCCATCTCTACATCACCATTCCAAATTGTATATGGCGCAGATGTTGTTTTCCCTACCTCGTTGGGATTTCCCTTCAGGAAGTTGCTGCAAGAGAAAGAGGCCGAGCCAGACGATGCTCAGAGGAGAATAAATAAGTTAATTCATGCGCAGCAGATGAGGGAGCATGTTTTCAACCGATCACAGCTTCACCAAGATTGGATGAAGAAAATTTTCAACAAACATTCTAAGGAGGATTTCAAGGTGGATGCTCTGGTGCTAAAGTGGGACGAAAGGAATGAAGACAAGGGAAATCATAAAAAAATTTGATCATCTTTGGATGGGACCTTTTAAAATCGTCGCATACCACGGAAGCAACGCATATTTGCTACAAGATCTTAACGAAGATCTCACTAGTGGGGGGCATTTAAATGGAAGGTTCCTCAAACACTATTTGGTCTAGTAAGGTCTGTTTAGTTTTTTCATGTCATTGTAAATAACTGTTTCATTTTTTGTTTTCAAAGAAGGCATTTCGAGTCAGTATGTCAGCAGAAAATTGAGGCTTGGAGTGAAGGTCCTAAGTTTATGCTGAGTCTGGTCATAACTATGTCAAGAAGGTTTAGGGTGTTTTTTTTTTTTTTTTCTCCAGAGTCTGAAATTCAATAAGGCCCAATGGTGAGGAACGTGGTTTGTTTTTCTTTTCCACCTCACTGGGAGGATAGCATCCCCGTCTGAGCCAGTTGTTAGCGTCGTCATATTTTTAGTTTGAGTCAGTCTTATTCGATTCATGGTCTGTGTGTCAAAGCATGTGAGGTCAGGTATCGAACAATGAATGGGTTGAAGTCAGCAAGGGGTCGGTTTGGCCCTTGGAGTCGGGAAGGGACGTCATAACCAAACATGTGTAAATGATAAAGGTATTTTCCCAAAATGTCGGGTACTGTTAGAAGAGGGGGTTTTACGTGCCAAAGTTCGAAGCAATTTGTTATATAAGGGTCATGTCAGCAGATATAACGACCATCATCAACTCATTATGAAGTCAGAAAGGATAATAAATCATGATCCTCATATCACGTATACTCTGCAGATATTATCATTTATACTTCGCACACTCCGAAGTGTACCCATCGCAGGAATGTGCTGCCCAAATATTTGTCTCGCTTCAAAAATTCTCATCACCATGGATTCGGTGTCCCCTGTCATGATTCCATCCCTCACCCGTCCAATTATAAATACCAGTCGCTCTACATGTATTTTATTTTCTAGCCGAGTTTTTGCGTCATCTGCAAATTTTTCCTCAAGCCCTGAGTTTCTCACTGCGGGAAAGTCGATTGCCATCAACTGCGTCACAAATCGGGTCGGGCAAGATGACCGCATTCAGTCTATTTTAAATCTACCGTGCACGCAAAACAAACACACATTGCACCATGGAGACATCCCAAAACATAAAGAAAGGGGCGCAAAATGGTAGAACTGTGGGATCCAAGCCTCAAAACATGGCATTGGTAAATGAAGACCTGGATGTCAGAGCATCTTTCGAACAGGTCGGGTGCATGCTCTATTGCAAGAAAATCCAAGAATACAATGTGAAACTGGCGAAATAGTTCGCGCTCAGATTCGACGAGTTCTGTGCGGTGATTGAATGAATCACATTCAAGGTGATGGAGGAAACTCTATCAGCCGCAATAGAGATCCCTCTGTACGGTGAAAGGTGGTCTAAAGGCATGCCTATGGACGTGTTATGTTATGAGGAATTCATCAAGACAAACTGTTTAAACAGGAAAGTCGAAACGGGTGTTCCAAGTCGATATCTACAGGAGCCTTTTCAAAAACTCCTCATGGTAATTAGAAAGTATTTGACCTATGAAATAAGGTATGACATAATACACCCACATCACATTAGGTTGTTGATGCATTTCATAGGAAGGAGACCGTTGAACCTTCCTTTCTTCTTGCACCAGAGCCTCTGAGAAATGGTAGACAACGTCCAAGCTCAAGAAAACCAACCGAAGAATAACTTATCTCCTATCTCACTAATCAAATTGTTGATAGTTGAGAAATTGAGGCATTTGGGAAAGAGATGGGATTCGTTTATACTTACAGCCAACATCCCTAGGGACCCCAAAGGATCTCCCCCTCTACCCATTGGAAAAACAACATCTCACAGCGTGGAGGCGAATATAGGAAGGGTTGCAGAGAAAGGAAATACATTGGAATCCTTACCCCCCCTACATATGATACCCCGGAAAAGGGGCAGGCCAAGGAATAACAGAGAGATCGGGGAGGCCCAAGCCCCGAGCGAATCGCATGCAAAATCAGTCACTGAGGAGTTACTCATACATGTTATTTGACTGGAACCTGTTGAAGGTACAAGGCAAAAGGCGAGAAAACTGTGCTAGGCGGAGAAGGTCGGATGTCGAAGACATGGATATTCATGAGTCATCACAGCAGCTAAAGCAAGCACAACTCGCTATTGTTGAACTTTACCAGGAACACATTTTTAGCTTCCTTTGACCTTTAGCCAATGCTCAAAGGAAGATAAAAGGGAACACAGTTTTGCGAAGACAAGTAAATAATCTGAAAAGGAGATACTGGTCTCTAAGGAAAATTCTTCGGACATCAAGACTGGAGATGAGGCCAGAAGCATAATTGACCAACCCTGTTTTGTTTTTTTTGAATGTGGCGCAGGTTTTTGTCCCCGCATCCTATTTCCTGCCAGGAAGCAGGGACTCTGACATGTACTCACGCCGCATAAATACATCACGCAAATGCTGGAAACCCACCTATCGCAAAGGACAAGTTTTGGTTGAGTACATGACATTTTTGAAGAAAGGCGTTTCCCCCTGACTGACATTGTCATCTTGGAAACACCAGTGAAAGTCCGTGGTTACTTGCCAAATGAACACCTCAGCAAATGATTGCGTGGGAACAACCAAAACTATTACACTGGGTGGTAGGATTCTGACAAAGCGCTTGATCATCTAGATGACCTATCAAAGGAGAAGCATTGACACATCGCTCCTTAATGATGACACCTTGTTGATGACCGGACTGTCATAGCAAAGACGCAAGTTATTGTATGATTGGGTGCAATCAAGTTTCTATTCTTAGTAAAGTGCCATATGAAGGATCTTCTGGTAGAGAATATTCAGAGCCTAATTTATAGGGATAGTAATTGGGGGGTAGGGTAGCCCAAGTGACACATCCTTTTCTATATATTGCGTATTTTCAATGTAAGTCGGATTGGTTGGCAAAGTAATGTATACAGTAACTATTGAATTTAATTTTTTGAACCTGATTGAAGTTTATGAATAGGTCCAGATATTTTGATGAAAATATTCTATTGTGTCCTCTCTTATGTATGTGCTTCATGTGTTCTTCATATTCATGTATGTATATTGTCTAAATCAAAACATTTTTACAAGTCTAGAATTCATCACACGGTGCTCTAGATTTCGCCATTTAGACGATTGTGTTTTCTTCTAAGTGAATTCATAATTCATCTCTAGCGGTGCTTTGAGTTGATTTATGTGTTCGTATCTCACCACAGACAACGACTTTGAAGTAAACGACCATTTCCTACTTAGCCTTAATCCTCTCGAGTTTTAGTTACCGAGTCATTTGCTTCTCTCGTTTTCTGGAATTTGACTCCATGGCCTAAGGTCTTGCATCCTCTTGCCAATAGAACCATAAATATTGTACGAACGTGTTAAATCTAGCTGACATTTCAAAGCCATAACCTATATAGAGATGAAGTCTCTAAGAGAGCCCTCTTTGGGTCGGAAAGGCTAGTTTTCGGCCTTAAAGTTGGTTTGTAGGTTACCTTTGTCATTCATTTTCTCATCCGAGCAAGTTCACAGAGTGCTAAAAGTACTATCACCCTTTGTCCATATATGATAAAAATCAAAATGAAAAAACAAATGTTGAAAAGAAAATTTGCAACATCTCTATTCTAACATGTAATCATGGTCATGCAATATATACAATGTGATAAAGAAAAATGAAAAATGCAACTACACTAGAATGCTATGCATGGTATATAATGAAATGCAAATGCCTACCCTAAATATAATTACCTCTTTATTGAATGCTAGGTATAATCATATAACTAGTGAAACCATACTAGAAATATGTCATAACACTTGCCTATATGCTTCATCATAAACCAAGACAATGACAAGTCAAGCACAAAAATAACATGAGTTAGAACATGCATCATATCATATGAAATCCTAAAATCGAACCCATGGATGCGGGAGAGAGGGACAAAATCATGCCTAGTCACATTTCCATAGAAGCGCTCAATCCATATCTGAAAAGGATCGTGAAACATCAAAGAATCGAGAGGCTGTCTCAAAGAGTCTGAAGGTTGACTACCCTGGACGTCATCGCTCCCTAAGGTCTGAGAAGGGATAAACAACAATATGGAGGATGAATGGAAACTTCTCAGGGAAACGTTGAAGGTTCGAGGTATAAGACTTCTTGATATAAAAATATGCTAGTTGATATAAAAATGCAGCAACGAGCACATTTACAACATCATTTAATAAATTGTAACAACTGCAATAAAAACTCTTCATAATTTCTTGAAAAGACAATGAAAATATAACATTTACTAAGGAGAATGATAATCAAATGTCATAAGCAATTTCTGAAGTGTTTAGCTAGCATTAAATTCAATTATGCAGAAAATTTGCTACAATTAAATGGTTGTAGAAAACGTTTATAACAATAGCAAGAAAGTTATATATCTAGGCTAAGTTAGTGTTAGAGTTAGTTAATGTAAGCTTAAGAGAATAGAGTTTAAGTGTTTGATCAGCCTTCCAACAGGAGAGAAGCAAGAAATAGTGTCTTTTAGGGCTTATGGAGTCAATTATATCATCCCAATAACTTGGAGAAATAATAATGATTATACTTGTCTAAGAGATAACAAGGTGGAAGCTTGAGAAGTATCACCTTAAGTTATCAAGAACCAATCTTTTGAGAGAATATTCAACTAGGGTGTATGCACTTCTAGGCCCTATTGATTTCTCCTATCCTTAGACTATTGAAATATATTTAATGCAATAAGAACTAGACAAAGATTTTAAAGTGCTAGCACTTTAGGGCTCT
>ML838912.1:70612-82893 GCA_009831015.1 Picea engelmannii
ATAGTATTGTTTGATTGCAGGAAGCTTTTTGGAAGGAGCAGCAGCGGCAAAAGGACAAGAAAGTCAACGGAGGATCTACTTCAGCCATCCGGAAAAAAAGGTTGGTTTATTCTTCTCTTGTGTGCATGTGAAGAAAGAGGTTTCAGATTTGGGTAGAAGGTCAAAAGATAGTCTTAAGGGTCATTTTCTGCGTATAAGTTTAGAGCCCTAGCTTATTAGTCCGTAGGGTAGAAATACCCAACAACAATTACACTTTGTTTGCATGGCATAGGTGTCGAATTTATTTATTTTTTAGTACCCCTTTATCTTTGTTGATGTGTCACCCTTTCTCGTGTGGCATAGGTGTCAAACTTTTTCTTTTCTTAGTACCCCTTTATATTTATGGACGTGTCACCCTTGATAATGTGGCATAGGTGTCGACAATTTCTTTTTCTTAGTACCCCTTTATCTTTGCTGACATCTCACCCTTGTGTAGAATTAAACCAATCCAAGACCTAATTGTGAGAAGGAAATACTACACTAGATAATTGCAAAAGAGAGAGAGGAGAGAGAAAAATACAATCAATCTTCACACATAAGAGACTAAGAAACCAACTCTAATCACCTTGTATGAACCCTTGATAATGAATGCAATATATAAGACTCTCCACATGAGGAGTAATGCATACTAGGCTGGGATTTCCATGTGCATGCTCAAGTAAAAAATTAACTTCTCCCAATAGCAACAATTAACTAAAGTCAAAATTTGCTAATAATACGAAAAGGTAAAAATAAAAGGTGTGAACTTAGTGAGAACTCTACATGAAGTCAACATGCATTCCATAATAGAAAAAATCTCCTAGAATAAGATTAGATTCCAAGAATGGAACTAAAGTCCTAACTGAGTGAGAATTTGCTAATTATGGAAAGTCACTAAATAAGTGAAGTGATTTAACTCAAAGTATTAGATGGGTAATGCACACTTCCCTAGGAGGATGGTATTCTTAGCAAAGTGCACTCTATAGCCATGAAATAGGAAATATCTCATACATTTAAGGAAATAGGAATTCTCCTAATGGTAGCTTAAAAATAGGAATTTACCTGATGGTGGTTTATGAGCCCATGGTTTTGGAAACCCATTGTATCTTCCCATGGTATTACATATAGGAATCCACTGGCTAAAAATGTATGTTCTATAAATAGAAGTCATCCTAAATAGTAGGAAAAATGGAAAAAATGAGTATGTCACTAAGTATGAAGTTGAGCATGTACCTCAACACCCCCCCTGAAACACAACCGAGGTGTGAAAAATGATGAATCCCAGAAATATGAATCCATGTTAGGTACTCATATACAAGTATAGATGTATAATAACTAAACGAAAGTGAAGTAAAGAGGAAAAATCCAGTGGGAACAAAACCCCCCATCAAAATATGTTACTAACAAGAAAATAATGCTAACATGTTCAATTGATAAGATGATGTATCCCTCACTCCTAGAATGTCCCTCAATGAGACAAAATTTTGTTCTGTGAAAGGCTTTGTGAATATGTCTTCCACCTACTCTGAAGATGGACAAAACTGCATATCAATGACTCCATCATGAATCTGTCCTTGAATAAAGCCCATATGAACCTCGATGTTCTTGGTCCGCTGCCTCTAAACTGGGTATCTACACAACTTGAGAATATTATGGTTATCACACCATATAATTGTTGGACAATGAAAGTGAACTCCCAACTTTGTAAGAAAGTGTTGCAACCAAATAGCCTGAGTAGTAACATTCACTGCACCCTTGTACTATGCCTCTGCTAATGATAAAGAAAATGTTGATTTCTTCTTACTTAACCAACAGATAGGTCACGATCCTAGGTAGAGGAAATATCCTGAAGTGGACTTGCAATCAATGTTATCTCCTTCCCAATATGAGTCTATGTAGCCAACAAGATCTAAGGAAGATCCTTTTGCATAATGTATACCAAAACTAGTAGTCCCCTTGACATATATGAGAATAATCCTTGTTCCCTTCTAGTGAATCTCATGGGGCTCCTGCATGTACTTGGAAACTGATCCAACTGCATAAGATATGTTCGGTTGAGAGTGTGAAAGGCAGAGAAGACACCCCACCAATTGTCGATATCTAGTACAATCAACCAAAGGTGATGCACGGACATCCTCTAGTCTAACTCCTGACTGTAGGGGTGTTGGAGATGGCTTGCAATTTATCATCTAAAACCTATCAAGTGGATATATGACATACTTGGACTGAGACATTTTGATTCCTAAATCATTCTGGTTGATTTTAAGACCAAGACAATAATTTAATAGTCCCATATATTTCATAGAAAACCTATCATGCAAAGTGATCTTCACTGCAACAATGGAGGAGGTTGAGCTCCCTTTGATGAGTAAATCATATACATATAGAAATATTAGTGGAATCGGATCTGTGTTCCCCATCATACACACATTATGATCCGATCTACATCTAAGAAAACCTCTAGAGAGGAGATACGAGTCCATTTTAGCATGCCATGCCTGAGGTGCTTGCTTAAGTCCATACAATGAATTCCTCAACTTGCAAACTAATGATGGATCATGAACATATCCCTCTAGATGCTACATATATATCTCCTCATTAATATATCCACGTAAGAATTCATTAGTCACATCCATATGGTGTACCTCCCACTTTCTAGTTGCTATAATAGCTAGAGATAATCAAATGGAATCAATCTTAGCAAGCAGTGCAAAAGTCTCCTCATAGTCAATGCCTTGTACCTGTGAGAAAACTTTAGCTACCAACCAAGCCTTATACTTTGTAATGTATCCATCAACAACCCTCTTTGTCTTGAAAATCCACTTACATCTAACAAGATTCTTGTTGGAAGGTAGAGGAACCAACTTCTGTGTGTTGTTCTCTATCAGGGAATTGTACTCCTCTTTCATAGCTTCCTCCCAATGGGAGTTTCCTTTAGCCTCTGCATACGACTGAGGATCTGATCCAAGTACCATATAAAAATAAATAGGAATCAATGGCTCAATGGTAGTAAAATATTTCGGAGGCTCTACAAACTGAGATCTGGTTCTCCATGGATCGACATAATCACCCACTATATCACCTACTGCCTGAAGAGTTTGTTGTGTCCATCATGGTCGATGCTTTGGAACTGCAATTTTTTTTTCTGATTAGAAATATTATATATATCATATTCATATATTTTATCATAAATTTGATCGGAATAAGTCTCACTAAGTTCCGCAACTAGTGGCGGTGGAGATGGAGGTGTAGACTTCTCTGGAACTACCTGTGAAGGACCCTCTTCAAATTTAACACTCCTTTGAATGAATAGTGTATATGAAGGAGTATATAATAACTTGTATCCCTTCACTCCCTTTAGATATCCAACAAAAATACACTACTTACTCTGAGCTTCCATATCTTTTCACTTATCGGAAGGGATCCAATCCCATGCATGGGAACCAAAAATTCTGAAGTGAGTGAATTTCAGTTTATTTCCGCTCCAAGCCTCATATGGAGAGACTCCCTTTACTAATTTATGAGGAAATCAATTTTGAATGTAGGATGCATAGTTGATAGCTTCAGACCATAAATTTGGAGGTAGTTCTCTAGCTTGCACCATACAGTTGGCCATTTCTTTCAATGTCTTGTTTTTTCTCTCCACTACCCCATTTTGTTTTGGAGTATATGGAACTATGTGTTCCAACTCTATACCTCATTCTGAACAAAGATGCTCAACATCATTATTCACATACTCTCCTCCATTGTCTATACGAAGATTCTTAATCATTTTCTCTGTTTGGTTCTCAACTAAATGCTTGAAATCTTTAAGACACTCAAAGACCTCATATTTTAATTTGAGAAAGAAGACCCATGTATATCTCGAAAAATCATCAATGAAAGTAATAACATAGTTAGATTTACTGATCGATGGGTGTGGGAAAGGAGTTGTAATGTCACTGTGAACCAATTCTACAAGTGACGATTCCCTCCATGATTTACCTATGTTGAACTTCTCCTCAGGATGTTTTCCTACAATGCAACCCTCACAAACTCCATCTGTGTATTGAATGTGGGGTAATCCATCTTCCAATCCACTTTTATTAAAATGATCTAAATATTTTAAATTCATAT
The DNA here is from genome assembly GCA_009831015.1 of Picea engelmannii. Classification (NCBI taxonomy): domain Eukaryota; kingdom Viridiplantae; phylum Streptophyta; class Pinopsida; order Pinales; family Pinaceae; genus Picea; species Picea engelmannii. The sequence continues at coordinate 74,747 of ML838912.1, forward strand.
GCCAAAACTTCTCATGCCACAACATGGACTTTATAATTTTCATGTGTTAGAATAGATACATAATCAGATTTATGAGTGAAGTGAGAGAAGGTGTACAACTTGGAATATTGATTAACCTCACCAACGAAAAATTTTGAACCATCTGACAAGTCAGAAATAATAACCGAGTCCGGAGTGAAATCCACATTCTTCCCTAAACCTGAATGAGTGATTTGATATATGGAGAGAAGATTCAATGAAATATTAGGAACATGAAGTACACCCTGAAAGAATCCATGGTTAATATCAACTCTACCCCTACCACACACCTCTGCAGGAGAATCATCTCCCATGAAGATTGGTTGTCTAGAACAAGTCTTCAAGTACGATAAAAGTATATTTGATGAGGCCATGTGATGGGTAGCCCCTAAATCAATCACCCAAGCATTAGGAGAAGATGAAATAACAAGTAATCCATGACCATTACCTCTTTCTTATGATGTCTTTTTCCTTGAATTATCTGGAATACAATTCTCGAGGTGATGTTGCTCAAGTGTTTGTGCCATGAGATCTATGGTATTTTTCATGAAAGAACTCTCAGGATAGAACCCCCTATTACAATAGGAACACTTTGTCTTATCCTTCTTGCCTTTTGATGTCTTGGAACTCGAACTCTAATATGTGGAATTTTGTTTACCTTCGTTCTTGTTCTCTTGGTCCTTCTTACCCTTGTTCTTCTACTTATTCTTAATTGAACTTATTTGAGTTGTAAGTGCATGGGTTTTGGAATTCTTAAGTGCCCCTATTTGGATGAGATTTTTTTTCTCATGGATAAATGACTCCATGAAATTATCTAGGGATGGCATATTCCATGTAGACCCTATAGCTAACCTAATAGTATGAAAAGAAGAAGTGTAGATAGAATACTATGGTCCTAGTTTTGTTAGAATTGAAAAGATTAATTGTTCATCTTTCTTATCAATTCCACAAGCTTTAACATGAGAAATAAATGTTTTAAACTTACAGAAGTATTCATGTAGGGTCTTGAAATATCTTGGATTCAATGCATGTATATCATTCTCCAGTTGATGAACTCTTAGATTGTCTTGCTTTCCTAACAAATCCTTCAACCTTGTCCAAACATCGTTAGGATTCTTGTAAGTATCGACATGAAATAGGAGATCCGAAGAGATTCTCAAGCACAATCTATCGTAGGATTCATCCATTTTGTTGAAGTATTTTGATTTCTCTATGGATGAAGTAGGCTCGACCTCAGTCCCCATGACAATCCTATACAAACCCTTGCTTCGAAGTAGAAGCTCTATCTTGGGATTCCACTCAAAGTAGTTGAAGGGTGTCAAGATCACAGAAGAAGATGGTTGATCCAAAGTTCTATATGGGTTGTCCAATATGATCTATGAACCTGCGATAAAGTGAATACTCCCTAACAATAATGGCTATGATACCATGTAGGATTAAACCACAATCCAAGACCTAATTGTGAGAAGGAAATACTACACTAGCTAATTGCAAAAGAGAGAGAGGAGAGAGAAAAATAGACCCAATATTCACACATAAGAGACTAAGAAACCAACTCTAATCACCATGTATTAATCCTTGATAATGAGTACAATATATAGGACTCTCCACATGAGGAGTAATGTGCACTAGGTTGGAATTTCATTGTGCATGCTCAAGTAAAAAAGTAACTTCTCCCAATAGAAACAATTAACTAAAGTCAAAAGTTGTTAATAATAAGAAAAGGTCAAAAATATAGGTGCGAACTTAGTGAGAACTCTACATGAAGTCAACATGCATTCCATAACATAAAAAATATCCTAAAATAAGACTAGAGTCCAAGAATGAAACTAAAGTCCCAACTGAGTGAGAATTTTCTAATTATGGAAAGTCACTAAATAAGTGAAGTGAATTAACTCAAAGTATTATATGGGTAATGTGCACTTCCCTAAGAGGCTAATATTCTTACTAAAGTGTGCTCTATATCCATGAAATAGGAAATATCTCCTAAATTTAAGGAAATAGGAATTTTCCTAATGGTAGCTAAAAAATAGGAATTTGCCTAATGGTGGTTTATGAGCCCATGGTTTTGGAAACCCATGGTATTTTACCATGGTATTACATATAGAAATCCACTGGCTAAAAATAAACCCGTTATAAATAGAAGTCCTCCTCAATAGTAGGAAAAATGCAAAAAATAAGTATGTCACTAAGTATATAGTTGAGCATGTATCGCAACACCTTACTAGCAAGACATAGGTTTTTACATCTTATTTTTATTAGTACCCATTTCTCTTTTTTTATTTGTCATAGGTGGTTGAATTTTTTTTTTCTTAGTACCCCTTTATCATTGTTAATGTGGAATAAGTGTTGAACTTTTCCTTTTTTTACTACCCCATTATCTTTGCATACATGTCACCCTTGCGTACATGGCATATGAGTGGAAGTTTTATTTTTCTTAGTAGAACTTTATCTTTACCGACGTGTCACCATCGTTGATGTGGAATAGGTTTCAAACTTCTCTTTTTCTTAGTACCCCTTTCTCTTTGCTGGCATGACATAGATTTTGACCTCTTCCTTTTCTTAGTACCACTTTCTCTTTGTTGGCATGGTATAGGTGTCAACCTTTTATTTTTCTTAGTACCCCTTTATCTTTGTTGATGTGTCACCCTTTCTTGTGTGGCATAGGTGTCGAACGTTTCTTTTTCTTAGTACCCCTTTATATTTCTGGACATGTCACCCTTGCTAACATGGCATAGGTGTCAACTTTTTTCTTTTTCTTAGTACCCCTTTATCTTTATTGACATCTCACCCTTGCTAACAACACATAGGTTTTTACCTCTTATTTTTCTTAGTACCCCTTTCTTTTTGTTTCTGTGTCACAGGTGTTGAAATTATATTTTTGTTAGTACCCATTTATCTTTGTTGATGTGTCACCCTCGCTCATGTGCCATAGGTGTCAAACTTTTCCTTTTCTTAGTACCCCATTGTCTTTGCAAACATGTCACCCTTATGGACATGGCATAGGTGTTGACATTTTAGTTTCATTAGTAGACCTTTATCTTTACTAAGGTGACACCATTTCTAATGTGGTATGGGTTTCAAACTTCTCTTTCTCTTAGCACCCCTTTCTCTTAGCTAATGTGTCACCCTTTCTTACGTTGAATAGGTTTCAAACTCTTTTTTTTCTTAGTACCCCTTTCTCCTAAAGTGGCATAGGTGTCAAACTTTTCTTTTTCTTATTAACCCTTTATCATTGTTGATGTGTGGCATTTACTCATGTGGCATAGTTGCCAAGATTTTCCTTTTCTTAATACCCCTATATCTTTGCGAACATGTCACCCATGTTGATGTGGAATACGTGTCGACCTTTTATTTTTATTTACTGACATGTCACCCTTGTGACAAGGAATAGGTGTTAACATTTTCTTTTTCTTAGTATGCCTTTATCTTTTCTAACCTATCACCCATGATAATGTGACATAGGTGTCGACCTTATATTTTTATTAGTACCCATTTCTATTTCAAGACATGTCATGCTTGCTAACATGGTATATGTTTGAATCTCTTATTTTCCCTAGTACGTCATTCTCTTGGCCAACATGTTATACGTGTCAAAATTTTATTTTTCTTAGTACCCCTTTATATTTGTTGCCATGTCACCCTTGCTAATGTGGGAAAGGTCTCAACATTTTTCTTTTATTAGTACCCCATTATCCTTGCGAACATGTCACACTTGTCGACATAACATATGTGTCAACCTTTTATTTTTATTACTACCTCTTTATATTTGGTTACGTGTCACCCTTGTTGACAAGGAATACGTTTCAACCTCTTCTTTTTCTTAGTACCTCTTTCTCTTTACTCACATGGCATAGGTGTTGAACTTATATTTTTCTTAATAACCCTTTATCCTTGTTGACATGTCACCATTACTCATGTGCCATATGTGTCAAACTTTTCCTTTTCTTAATACTCCTTTTTCGTAGTACCTCTCTACATTTTCTAACATGTCACACCTGTTGACATGGCATTGGTGTCGAACTTCTCTTTTCAATATTACTCCTTGCTCTTAGTTGAAGTGTCACCTTTACTAAGTTGGCATAGGTTTTGACCTCTAAATTTTAATAATACCCCTTATCTTTGTTGACATGGCATAGGCATTGAACTTTTATTTTTCTTAGTACCCCTTTATATTTGTGGACATGTCACCCTTGCTAATGTGGCATAGGTGTTAAACTTTTATTTTTCTTAGTATCCCTTTATATTTTTTGATGTGTCACCCTTTCTAACAAGGCATGGGTGTCATTGTCATTGATGTGGCATAAGTGTTGACCTTAAACTTCTCTTAGTACCCCTTTCTCTTCGTTGAAGTATCACCCTTTCTGAAGTGGCATATGATTCAACCTCTTCTTTTTCTTAATACCCATTTCTCTTTACTAACATGGCATTGGTGTCAAACTTTTATTTTTCTTAATAACCCTTTATCCTTGTTGACATGCCACCCTTGCTAATGTGGCATAGGTTTCAAACTTTTCCTCTTCTCAAAGCCCCTTTTTATGTATGTACATGTCACCCTTGTTGAAATGGTATAGGTGTTGACATTTTATTTTTCTTAGTACCCATTTCTCTTTGATGACATGTCACCCTTGCTAACAAGAGATAGGTGTCAACCTCTTCGTTTTGTTAGTACTCTTTTATGTTTGTTGGCATGTCACCCCTGTCGATGTGGCACAAGTGTCAACCTTCTCATTTTCTTAGTACCTCTTTCTCTTTGAGATCGTTGAATAGGTTTCAACGTGTTCATTTTCTTAGTACCCCTTTCTCTTTGAGATCGTTGAATAGGTTTCAACGTCTTCATTTTCTTAGTACCCCTTTCTTTTTTTTGATATGGAATAGGTATCAAACGTTTTTTATTTAAACGGATGGAAAGTATTGCATATGTGAAAATCTACATCCTCGATAGCAAATCATAATATATATGGACTGTTGATATATGGATACTGTCCAAACTGCCAAATCGATAGTCGGTCATCGACCCTTTTCCTTGGAAGTTGATTGTTGACATGGAATAGGTGTCAAACTTTTATTTTTCTTAGTACCCCTTTTTATTTACAGACATGTTACCCTAGTTGACGTAGCATAGGTGCTAACATTTTATTTTTCTTAGTACCCCTTTCTCTTTGTTGACATGTCACCCTTTCTAACAAGGAATAGGTGTCAACCTTTTATTTTTGTTAGTACCCCTTTATGTTTGTTGAAGTTTCATCGCTTCTAATGTGGCATAGGTGTCGACCTTCTCTTTTTCATAAGACACCTTTCCCTTTACTGACATGGTATAGATTTCAACCTCTTCTTTTTCTTTGTACCACTTTCTCTTTGCTGGCATGGCATAGGTGTTAACTTTTTTTTTTCTCAGTACCCTTTTATATTTTTGGGCATGTCACCCTTGCCAAGGTGGCATAGGTGTCGATTTTTTTTTCTTAGTACCCCTTTATATTTGTTGATATCTCACCCTTACTAACAAGACATAGATTTTTACCTCTTTTATTTATTAGCACCCCTTTCTCTTTGCTGATGTGTCATAAGTGTTGAAATTTTATTTTTCTTAGTACCCTTTTATCTTTGATGATTTTTCACCCTTGCTTATGTGGCATAGGTGTAAAATGTTTCCTCTTCTTAGTATCCCATTATCTTCATCGACATGTCACCCTTGAAGACATGGCATAGGTGTTGACATTTTATTTTTCTTAGTAGACCTATATATTTTCTGACGTATCACCATTGCTAATGAGGCATAAGTGTCGAACAACTCATTTTCTTAGTACCCCTTTCTCTTTATTGATGTGTCACACTTCCTCATGTGGTATTAGTTTCCACCTCTTCTTTTTCTTAGTACTCCTTTCTCTTTCCTGAAGTGGAATAGGTATCGAACTTTTATTTTTCTTAGTACCCATTTATAATTGTCGACGTGTGACCCTTGCTCATGTACCAGTCTAGTGCGAGGTATCTCAACGTAATATCTATATGCGCAAGTTTCATGTCTTCATCACTGATCTGTTTTGCTTCCCAGAAATTTGCACAAATGAACAAGTGTCGCTCAGGGTCTTCTGTTGCCTCTCCTTGAAATTCTGGTAACCGAATGGTGGGATCATGTCCTTCCATCCTGAATGCTATACTGCTACCTCTGGGTGATGTATATACTTGACTAATGCTACCTGAAATCACTCCCCCAGTTTTTGTTCCTTGTGTAGATGTACTTCCTAATCTCTTCCTTCTCCCAAAATTCGGTTTCCTAAATGGTGGTGTTCTTCTTGGTGTATTAGTCGTACATGGGCTTATGGGTTCCACACTAAAATTAATATGGATAGGATTACTGCCTTCGATTCTCGCTCTTGGACCTCTTGTCTTCCTCTCGTATGTTGCACGTAGCATTTCCTCAATCTGATCCACAGCCTCGAGATCCTCTACCTCCTCTTCATCACTTTCCAAGCCTTCCCATGCGGCTATGGCTCTCTTCTTGGTGTTCACCCTGTATTGGTAGGGTACTCCACTGCGCATATTTCTAGCTATCACCATGATCCGCTTGATCTGGTCATCCTCCATCATGATTGGGTCCAAGGATTCCACCTTCTTTCCTTTATCCATTTCTCCTTCCATTTCTCCTTTTTCTATTAGTGCTTCCCCCCTTCCCCCATGCACGTAGGGAAGTTTAGTTGTCTGATTCTATTGTCATTACACCTTTGTTATAGAGAAATATCTTAATATAAGTATACAGTGATCAAATATACCTTCCTAGAGGCCTGCGTAGAAACTGTTTCTCTATTGCATTGTACGACTTCACAATATCTACTGCAAATTCTATTATAAATCCTGCTACGATACCGTCGAGCAAAAAATCTACTGCGTGGGTGAATTTTTTATTCACCTGCTATAACTGAGCAATCTGAACTGATGTCCACTCTAACTGTCGAATCCAATTTTTTGCGTGGTTAACCTTCAAACTCAATATCCACTGCTGCAATAAGTGTGGAAAATCACATAAAAAGACTTCATGAAGATCAATAAACACACACTTCTCAAGATATTTTTGCGGTGTTACTCTAGTGTTTTTGTTCTCTTTCTGCGCAAACTCTAGCTCCTTTGTCTTCAGACAGATTTCAATCTTTGATTTTGTGGGATTTCGTGGTCTCAACATTCCATTCTAGTGACACATGCTTCTCACCTTCTTGTCGTCTGATTCGATATTATTTTAACCCGCCTTCCACATATCTTACATTCTTTTAACAAATCTTCAACAAATCCCATCTACTCAATCCTATGTTGTTCCAACTGGAAACAAAACCATTTGTTGGTTTCTTTATCTAAGTTATGCCTTTAACATGATTGACCTAGGTCAAGGTCTACTAGGGGTCCAACAAAGCCTCTAAAACTATCAACCCTCCTGGTAAACCAGAAGGCAACGCAATCCACAGAGTGCACTGCGCAGTCTCACCCGAGATAGTTCTATGGGTGGATGCAATTCTCAGGTGCTTGCAGCCTGGGAATGAGTGGGGATATGGGATTGTACTATGTGATCTTCAGTCCATTACTACATCATTCATCTATTTTAGTTATTCTGTCATTTCTTATTCATGCATGTAAATAACAGATCTAACTAAATCATCAAACCATTCATCTAAGATCTAACCATTGAGAGCAAAGACAAAAACAATAATCATTCCATATAACCCATGATTTACCGTGGTTCACCCCCTCTTGGGATATGCCCACAAAGATTTGGCTCTTCAGCTCTTTTATTATGGTTCTGTCATATACGTCGTCGCGTGCAATACAACTCCATTCATACATTCATAAAACAGACTCCATGACCTTTATGAGGCTGACTAGATTGAACCAGGATCCTCAACCTGCGATCTAACCCTCCAGGTCTAGTTACTATTCTCTCCTACAACTCAAAAAATTACAAAAAGGTATCAGATTACAGTCATGTTACCGACCTGTTACTCTATCTCACATGAGTAACACATAACAAAACCAGCAACCCCCACCCTAGACCTCCTAGGTGTCTATTTATATCTATTCTTGGCTCATCAGTCATTACATTCTCTTACCAAAACCCTAACCTAGTTAGGTCTTCTTGCATGCTA
>ML838913.1:0-19212 GCA_009831015.1 Picea engelmannii
AGCACAAGAATACTTCTCATGAGTGGGAAGGAACTCCTAAGTGAGGTCAAGAAGGAACAAGAGATGTAGTTTGTTGTGGTGGGGAAACCCAGAGTTGTCCTTACAAGTACTTCTATGGATGATTTTCATGAAGAAATTCAAGAGCTGTTGGAGAATTTTGCTGACATAGTAGTGGATGAGTTGCCTAACTCATTTCCACCCATAAGAAGTATCAACCATCATATTGATTTGATACCAAGAGGGAGTCTGCCAAACAAAGAAGCATACAGATTGACACCTCAAGAGAATGAGGAGGTAAAGAAACAAGTCCAGGAATTGTTAGACAAGGGTTTGGTTAGAGAAATCTTGAATCCATGTGCAATACCAACTGTGTTGAGTCCAAAGAAGGATGGAGGATGGAGAATGTGTACAAACTCGAGATCCATTAACAATATCACCATCAAGTATAGATTTCCTTTTCCAATAATGGATGACTTAATGGATTGTTTAAGTGGAGAAATTTTTTTTTCTAAGATAGATTTGAAAAGTGGATATAACTAGATAAGGATGAGAGAAGGTGATGAGTGGAAAGCAACCTTTAAGACAAATGAAGGGTTGTATGAGTGGCTTGTTATGCCATTTGTCTTAACAAATTCCCCAAGTACTTTTATGAGGTTGATGAATGAAATACAGAAAGATTTTATTGGCAAGCTTTTGGTTGTATATCTGTACGATATATTGGTCTTTAGAAAGACTAAAGAGGAGAATTTGAGACATCTGACATTAGTTATGAGGACACTATAGCAAGAGAAGTTATTGATAAATTTGCAGAAATCCTCTTTTATGAAGAGGCACAATTATTTTAAATGGACAAAGGAGGCCGAGAGGAGCTTCAATATATTGAAAGAGAAGATAACAAATGACCAATTTTGGTATTACCAAATTTTGGAAAGACATTTCAAGTGATATGTGATGCAAGCGGAGTTGCAATTGGAGCAGTCTTGAGCCAGGATAATAAACTAGTTGCATATTTCAGTGAGAAACTGAACGAGACTAAGAGAAAGTAATCCACATATGATAAATAATTTTATGCCATAATTCAAGCCTTGAAGAAATGGAGGCACTAAAAGGAATTTGTCTTGTATAGTGATAACGAGGCTTTAGAATTCATAACTAGACAAGAAAAATTGAATCTGAGACATGCAAAGTGGAGTGATTTTATGTAGAGTTTTACTTTTGTCATAAAACATGTTTCTAGAAATGCTAACAAAGTTGTTGATTCATTAAGTAGGAGATGTTTGATTCTGCAGGAGTTTCAGGTGAAGACCTTAGGGTTTGAACACCTTAAGTAAATGTACAGTGATGATCCAAACTTCAAGGAAGCATACAAAGCATGTGAAAATCTTGTGCTGAGAGACAAGAGCTAGTGGACAAAGTATATGGTTCAAGAGGGATTGTTGTTCAAGGGAAATCAACTCTGCATACCAAAATTCTCAATGAGGGATAACCTTTTGAAGGAAAAGCATAGTGGAGGATTGGTTGGACATTTCAGCCATGATAAAACATTTGCACAGTTGAGCAGTTCATATTATTGGCCATGTATGAGGGCCGAAATGATAAAGTTTGTAAATAGATGTAGAATCTGCCAACATGCAAAAAGAAAAAGGCAAAACATTGGATTGTATCAACCATTTCCAATACCAGAGAGGCCTTGGGATGCAATAAACATGTATTATATATTGGGACTACCAAGAACACAAAAAGGATGTGATTCCATATTTGTGGTGATGGATAGATTTTAAAAAATGGCACACTTTATCCCATGGCAGAAGACTAGTGATGCAACACATGTTGCAAATTTATTTTTCAAGGAAGTTGTTCGACTTCATGGATTACCCAAAAGTATTGTCTCAAACAAAGATACCAAATTCGTTGGCTATTTCTGGAGAACACTGTGGAAGAAGTTGGGGACAGATTTGTCCTTCAGCTCAGTTTATCACCCTCAGACAGATGGACAGACTGAGGTGGTGAATAGAAGTTTGGAAAACTTATTGAGTCTGGTCGCTGAGCATCATAGTCAGTGGGATCAGATTCTTCCACAAGCCAAATTTTCATACAATGACTCACCAAACAGGAGCACTGGAAAGAGACCGTTCCAAATACTGTATGGAATGTAGCCAAGAGGAGTATCTGAGTTGAGAGACTTAGAACAGAGTGAGTTCAGAAGTGATGGAGCAGAAGATTTTGTTGCAGAAATGCAAAAGATCCATAGCCAAATCAGAGAATAGTTGAAGATATATATCCAAGAGTACAAGTGCAGAGTTGATCAACATCGCATAGAGCTTCAATTTGAAGTAGGAGATCAGGTTCTGGCACATATCAAGAAATAAAGGTTCCCAAGGGGAACATATAACAAGTTGAAGAGGATTGGACCATGCAATATCCTAAGAAAATTTGGTAACAATGCTTATGAGATAGAGCTGCCAGAGGATGTGGGAATATCACCCATATTTAATGTTTCAGAAATGTGTCCTTACAAGGAAGGTGACACAGAGAGATCAAAGGATCAAGAGAAGATTTGGTGGGAGAAGCAGATGCATGTAGAATAAAATCAACAGATGGAGAAGATCAATGATCAGAGGATTGGAAAGAAGACCAGGAGGAAGACCTATTTTGAATATTTGGTCAAGTGGAAGGGACACCTGATAGAAGATGCCAGTTGGGAAAACAAAGCTGATATCCAGAAGCATGGAAAGTCAGTGCAAAAGCTCATGGATAGGAGTCCATGAATTTTTTTCCAGGGGAGTATGATGCAGGAGCATCATCAACAAGCACACGTGGAGAGACAACTCAGTGCCTTAGTGCGCCTTTGAATCATTTCAGAATATTAACCGCTGACGTTTCTTGCAAATCATTTTTTGAAATGATTGAAAAATTGATGAAGATAAAACATTTGGGAGTTGAATGATCACGAGTGATCTAGGAGTTTCACTCCTAGACTTTAATGTAACAGAAATTAAGTAGCAGTTAGTTTTTTTCTCAAGTAGATGAGTAGTCGGAGGGAACCCTAGGAGCCCTCTAGGAGAAATATAGGTTTTGTATGCCTAAATGAGGATGTTGCAAATTAGTAGCAGATTGCTATGATTTAGTTGTTGCTGAATTTTTAGTTATTGGTTTATCATAGTTGTAGCCATTTACATTTTGAATGAATATAACAAAGGAAAATTGATCCAAATGCATGGTGTTGCTACTATTTACAGTTCTCTGTTATTTTATGTTTTCATGAATGAATGATTATGTTGTTGAATGTGTGATGCAGTGAAGTATTGGGATAAGTTTCAAATCATTTCTCTTCATTGAGTTCATTCAAGGTGTGCATATTGTCCGCAAGGAGTGCATTGACGAAGTATCTTTCAACTCAAAAGCTCAAAAGAGATAGTGTGAAACTTCCATTTTCAAGGAGTACAAAGGGATTGTTGCAAGGTGTGCACAGTCACCCGAAAGAAGCTAAGTCTTGCATAAGAATCTACTGTAAGGAGTGCATAGACCTGAAGTTCGACTAAGTGTCAAAGTAACCCTCTGAGGAGTCAAAGGGTTCGAGAGATATATCTCAAGAGAGATAGCGGAAATAAATATTCAAAGGGAATGAAGCCCTGAAGGTTTAACGAGTTAACACTCGAGATCCCTTCGAGAGGAAGCAAAATCATTCCAGACCATCAGATCTAGTAGAATTTGCGTAGTGGTTAGCCGTGAGTTCCTTCGGAAGTTCTTGAATTGGGGGATTTTGGAGCATAGAAGGGTGAAAATCACCGAAGGTCGATCTAGTGGAGAAGATTGTGGTTGTCGATCCAGAGGAGGATACGTGTCAGCGTATCGCTTATTTTGGAGAATAAACTATCCAGAAGGAAGGGGTAGCACAACATCAAATTTTTCGAAACCCAAAGAGCGGACCATCGTTTGTTTCAAAGGAGAATCTATCCAGGAGGAAAACTTGTTCGACGTTTCAGCGTTAGAAGATACAAGGAGTTGTTTCGTGTAGATGACCAACAGAAATTGCCGAAGCTAAAAGGATTGATCTGGATCGTCCGTTCGATCGAAGTTCGTGGACCGTCGATTTGAGACTCAACGAAGGTTATTTTCGACGATCCGAGGAGATTGTAGAAAAAAGGTGCTATAATAAAATCGTTGAAACCCGAAGATAAATCTGGGTGTCGACCAAGCCGCTTAGTGTTCAGCAACTCGCGGAAGTTGTGTTAAGAGGTAAGAGGGATAGAAAAGTACTGAAGTCCTGAGTCCGAATGGATCATTGTCGTTGGTTGTGGGAGAAACGAGAACCGTAGATCTTCCCTGGGGAGTTCCTGGTTCAGGGTTCAAAGAAGAGTGTTACAACTGTTACAAAAACAATCGAAGCCGAAGCTCGAAGCTCCCTTTAAAGTTAATCCCCAGGTCACAGCCCGAGGTCACATGCAAAGAGGGACCTATGTAATTCATTCCATGGGCTACCGAAGGCCCGAAAGAGCTAATTCATCTCAATAGATTAATATCCTTGATCGGGAGGTCACGCAACCCTGAAGGAGAGTAGGGGGGTCTACATCAATAGACATAGTCCTAGTACTTCTACTTGGGAGGACACAACTAAAATGTCAACAACTTTCTTATTTGTTTTATAACTTTGGGATAAATTTTTCTGAAGAAGGGGTGTGTGTAGTGCCATATTCTACTTTGGATTTGATAACTGATGTGTTCTTATTATTTGAACGAAATATGATTACAAGAATGACCCATTTGGTTCACAAATACACCTTTGGATGATGTGATATAGACTTTTTATTTGATTTTGTTTGATCATTGCTTAGTGTGCATGTGTGTGTGTGGATTATGTTTGATATCCTTGCAATGGTATGAGATTATTGGATTCTTTTATATGATTTGATGATTCATAATGACCTATGAGTAGGTTGATTTGTATCTTGATATTAATATATGTGTGTCTAAGAGTCATATAGGTGATATGAATTTTTAGTGATAAGTGATTCCATGGGATATTGAAAATGAATACATGTTTATATGATGGAAATTTTTTCATTGTGTTATGTTATTGATGGTTTTTCAATTGTGGTAAGAAGAACCACATGTGCATATGGACTCCACATTGATTCAAAATACGTGGACCTTATATGTGGTCAGGATATTGATTATTTACATGTGTATATTGTTTCTTATTGTTTATTCATGATTACTGAATAGTACTATTTGGTGTGTTTGTCTCTAGATGTGTGTAGATACTTGAATAATATTTTCTAGTTAAACTTACACATGGGAAAAAATTTGTATGAAAAGTTGTGACATGAATACCATCAAGGAGAGAACATTTGGGTTTCTTATTCATGCCTACTAGCCTCCATGTCATGTAATAGGTTGAAAAATGTTCGATAAAAATGGTATTTTCACACAAGTCAAACACTTTCAGCAATCTCTCACACAAATAGATCAAATATCAATACACCATTGTATTACATGTTTAAAATTCTAAAAGAGAGAAACAATCCACAACCCCAACTAATGTGACTTGTTGAGGCAATATATTAATGCAAAAGGAAAAAAAAATTGCATGAGTTTCTCACAATCAGTCATCAACAAATGAACCTCCATGGTCTTTAAATATAGATCATGAACTAATTAAGTGTTAATCCATGGATCCATATAGTCATAAATATCGAGGAGAATATGTACCATCAGATCACTTTATGTCTATAACATATCATGACCATCGGATAAACATAAGTACAAATGAATACTAAAGAAACACAATTTGCCTAAAGACATATAAAACCAAGTTGATCTTAACTAACTCTTTAATTTCTAAATATCCTAACATCTCCCCTTAAGAAAAAATTGGGATAGGATTGAAGGATTTACAAATGTGACACAATAGGGGAAGGAAGGAGGCATTAAAGCACATTCCCCAATGACAACTTCATGAACTCCTAACATAGATTGAAGTTTGGAAAAAATTTCTTTTGTAAGAGACTTTATGAAAATGTATGCAACTTGATCATTTGTGGTGCAAAAGAGCACGTCGAGAATCCGATCCTAAATAAGGTTTATGATGAAGTGTATTTGTATCTCAATGTGTTTGTTGTGTTATTGAATTGGATTTTTAGCAAGCTTGATGGCACTCTGAATGTCACACCAAATTCTGGTTGGATGTTGTTGCTAGAATCCAAACTCTGAGAGTATTTTTCAAAGACACACGGATTCTTGAATTACATTAACATTGCTCAATACTGTGCTTTTTATTAAAAAAGAGGAAGAACTCATTGCTTCTTACAAGCCCAAGTGATAGGTTTAGAACCAAGACTAAAAACATAACCTACAATAGAGTTTCGATCATCAAGATCTCCAACCCAATTAGAATCAATGAAACCAACCAACAAAGGAGTCCCCCTTGAGTTGTAATGTATCCCAAACTAAACTATACCCTAGATATACCAAAGTATCTTATTTTCTACTTTCTAATGGCTCTCATGGGGTGTTTTCATATATTGGGAAACAAAACCAAACAAGAAAGGAAATATTAGGATGGGTATGAGTCAAATATAAAAGGCTACCAATTGATTGATGATGCAAAGTGGCATCTACTTCGGGTGTAATATAGGTGGCAACAAGTTTGACTCTAAACTAGAAGGGAGAATGGGTTGGTTTACAATATTCCATATGAAAAATGTGAAGAAGATCACATGCACACTTAGACTAGGAAAGTAAATTCCTTCCTTGGTTTACACTACTTGGAGGCTAAGGAAATAATGCAAATAACCGAAGTTTTTCATTTTAAATTTCTTCTTAAGGATGGATTTCACATGGTTTAAAAGTTTGGGGTCACTACTAGTGATAATAAAGTCATCAACATAAAGAAAAAACATTATGATAAAGTTACCTACTTTCTTGGTATAAACATTGAGGTTAGAATGACATCTAGAAAAGACGGTGTCAAGAATAAAGATATACATTTTAGCATATCAAGCTCAAGGATCTTGCTTAAGACCATAGAGATATTTCTTAAGGTGGTAAACATGGTTGGAGTCATTATGAACATAGCCAAGATCTTGTTCCATGTAAATTTCTTCTTGCAAATCCCCATGCAAATCCCCATGCAAAAAGGAAAATTCAGCGTCCATCCAATGGACCTCCCTTTTATGTGAGGAAACAAGGGATAAAACAAGGAAGATGGAATTTATTTTTTCTAGGAGGGAAAAGGTTTCATTATAGTTAATCCCTTCAACTTGAGAAAATCATTTTACAACTAACTAGGCCTTATGTATTTCAACACTTCCATCCAAGGCATACTTAGTTATATTCACCCATTTACATCTAACAATTTTTCTTCCTTTCAAAAAAGGTACAAGATCCCAAGTGTCATTATCCATTAAGGAATGATAATATTCACTCATTGTTGTGTCCCAATATGGATGGAAAAAAAAATCTACAAATGTTTCTAGATCATGAGTCTTTAAAAATTGAGCCAAAAGATAGGAAGCTCGTTGGAACTATGAACATGTATGATGTTGATCTGTAGGACCACTAGTAAGATCTCTAGTTTCTTCTCGTGTTGTACATACCCATATAGGAAGTAGTGGTGTTGGTGTAGGTTCATGTTCCATGGACCCAACTAGAGGATGGTGAGTAGGCACCATGTAGAGGTGGATTTTCACCCTCATTGTCATCATTTGAAGAAGAAACCATAGTAGTATTATTAATAAAAAAGTTGGGAATAGAAGGAGGCTCACAGGTAGAATATGGCACAAACACCGAATTGGGATTGCGGGTTGAGAGAATTTCATCAAAATTAACATCTCTCCTAATAATAATTTCAATGGAATTGGGTTGAATAATTCTATAACCTTTTACATGTTAAGAATATCCAACAAAAATTCACTTCTTACTTTTAGGTTGCAATGCTTTCATTTTCTCATAAAAAATGTAATCCCATGCTTCACTACCAAACATATTGAAGTGGCATGCATCTAGTTTAATTTTACTCCATTGTCATTTTGGTGTTATATTTTTAAAATCCTTTATGGAAGTGCAATTGACTATATAATTGCCACAATTAATGGCTTCTGGCCAAAGATGAATACCTAATCCCTTAGATTGGATCATACAATTTTCCATTTCCTTTAATGTGCAATTCTTTCTCTTAGCAACACCATTTTGTTGTGGTGTATCTAGAACAATATGTTTCATTTGAAATCCCTATGCAGTGCAGTAAGTTGTAATTTTTTTTAACATATTTTCCTCCATTATTTCTTCTTAACTTCTACAATCGATGTCTAGATTGTTTTTCTACAAGGGTCTTGTAGGTCAAAAACATGTCAAAAAATTCACTCTTGTGTTTTGTGAAATAAACCCAAGTGCATATGGAGAAGTCATAAATGAAAGTTAAGAAGTCATTGAACCCGGAGAAAGAAGGAGAAGGAAGCAGACCACACAATTCACTATGAATAATTTACAAGGGAGTCGAGGTGTGCCAAGAGGCATGTTTTCCAAAACTATCTCAATGATGTTTGTTGATAATATAGCCGACACAAACATCATCTCTACAAGAAACAAGAGGAATATTAGTCACCATATTTTGATTTCAAAGCTACTACAATGAATGATAGTTTATATGACCAAATCGTTCATGCCAAAGCTTGTTCAAGTCATCACTATGAGCATAAAAACCAATGGAAAATATGAAGACCCAAAGTTTTCAAATCTATAGAACCTAGCAATATCATCAACAATTCCAATTGCTAGGGCATGCTTGGGATCTTTTAAATCCTTGATTACAACTTGGTGAGGTGAAAACTCTATTATTTTACCTTCACCTGAATGTGTTATTTGATATACTGAGAGAAGATTGTAGGAAAGACTTGGAACACATAATACATCATGAACTTGATCATATTCTATATGAATTGTTCTAGACCCTACAACGCTAAGAGATCTATCATCACCAACAAATATTTGTTTGGTGTTACACTCATTAAGATAGAAAAATATGTCTTTATCCTTGGCCATATTATAAGATGCTCCAAAATCAATAAGTTATTCATTGGAAGAAGAAGTAGATGTTTCATTGAAGGAAAAACAAAAAGTGGAGAGTGAATGACCATGAGAAGAAGAGTTAGAAGAATAAGAATCAAGATTGATGTTGTGCTTCTTCATCATTGCTTCTAAGGCCTCCATCATCTTAAAACATTTAGACTCTAGATGACCATCTTGCCCACAAAAATTGCAATGTCTCTTAGTCTTCTTACTTTTTGATTTTGTTATTTTGTCACCATTGGGAGGACAAGCTAGTTGAGAGGGTTTGAGACGCTTGTTTTACTTGTTGTTTTGAAGATGTTGTTTCTTAGAATACTTTGATTTATCCTTTTGTTGGGCCACTGATGTTTTGATATATTTACCTGCAATGCTTATTACTCCAATATGAAAGAGTTTTTCTTTCTCTCTAATCAAAGAATCACAAAAATATTCAAAAGAGGGTTGGTTTGTAAGCATCTCCTAGAGCTTCTCTAGTGGAGAGAAAAGTAGATAAAAAAATATAATATGCACTACCAAGCTTTATAAGAATAGCATATATCAATTGATCATCTTCTTTTCTATGTTATAGTCTTCAAGTAAAAGTTGGAGTGTTTTAAACCTAGATAGATAATCTTCAATGCAAGAGAAATCACTCGAGAATTTAAAGAAATGAATTGGTGTTCATGTCGGTGGGCTTGAATCTCATTGTGTTTACCAAATATGTTTTTCCAAATTTGTCCTAGCATCATTTGGGTTGTCCACTCCTTGAAGGTGAAATCATAAATCACTAGAGATGTACATTATGATTAATCCTCATGCCTCATCAATTTTTATTTTCTCATTTTTATTTCTTTGAGGCATTAGTGAGGGAGGTTTATTTTCCCAAGGTAATCTGGTAAAGTCTTTTACTTCATAGTACATCCTCCATATGGGATTTCCATGAGTAGTTTGAACTATTAAGAAAAATGTCACTAGGACTAAGCATATTAAAATATGCAAGTAAGATGGCTTTAAAAGAAAAAACTAATTGTTTCGATGGAAAGCTCTAAAAAAATAGGTAGTTTGAAAAAAAGGGCACTGGAAATACAATGAGGTTGCTAAGTAAAACAAATTCCTTCATTCTCCAACTTTACCTATATGCTCACTTTTACATGAAGTGACCCACTTTTATAAAGTAAGTGAGGATTACTTTTACAATAAAGTTACTTTATAAATTAAAGTTGCATGCAAAAAGTAACTTAAAAAAATAACATTAAAGTTACCTTATAATAAAGTTATAATAATAATTATTATTATTATAAAGTGAAATGCAGTTTATAATAAAGTTATGTAATAAGAGATTTTTTTAAATATAATTTAATGAGAAAAAGGACTTGAAATCAAGACTTCTTATTTAATAAAGTAACTTTCAATCAAGTGGGATAATGAAAAAGATGTGATAAATGTTATGAAGGAGAAGGTTTTTTTTTTTTTAACTCTTTGCCTCAAAGTGCATGCTTACCCCAAAAACCTTTGTTTTTGCCTGCAAAAACTTCAACACAGTTGCACACAAAAATAAGTTAAATTTCTAAAAAGAAAAACAAATCCAAAACTTAACAAGATCGTAGTTAGAACTATGTTAGCATACCCAGAAAATGCAAGTTTCTCTCTATTTCTAATTTGTTTATATCACATAAAGTGCAAAGCAAAGAGAATACATAAAAAAGAAAACAATTTCCATTATATTTCTAGTTTGTCAACATCGTGCAAGGTGCACGAAAAAGATCATACATAGACACGAAAGGGCAGAAAAATAGGAATATAAATAGAAAATCCAAAATATTAACATAGTATATTTATAAAAAAAAACATAATGAAACTTTATACCTTCATATCTGACAAAAATGGTCATATTGTGGGCAAACGAAAACCTTTTTGAGTGAAACAAAAAGTGTTTCCAACTAAAAGCAACGCTATAAACGCATTGGAATAACTCTGTCAACCTAGAAATGCACGGAAATATTAGAACCGAAAAATCATTTGATGCATGCAACAACATAGGTTTAGGATCTCGATCAACAATAGAAGTGGGTCTTCATATGGGCTCTAATTCCATGTTCAATAAAGCACAAATAGTTAAAATATTAGTACACTAATGTATTATGTGGTTAAAACCATTTAAGAAGGAAATTTCCATGGCCCCAACCAACGTGATGTTGATATTATCGTAGTTGTGGGAAGTATTAACCTCCATATGTAACCTTTGACTAGAATAGAGTATTCTGGAAGCAAGAGAAACCCTAAATAGATGTGTGAAAACCCTAGAAGACATGTCGTCTCAGCAAAATATATAATATTAAGATATTATCCTCTAGGAAGACAAGTCGGCCCAGATAGGTGACAAAACCACTATAAATTGAGGACGTCTTGGCTCATTTGTTCACTCACTCACACACTCTCATTCACCCATAAATAATGTGCAAGTTTGGAGGAGGAGGAGGAGGAGGAGCTGCAGTTGTAGGGTTTTCTCTTGTTTAGTCTTCATGGTACCTTCTCTTGTGTGCTACCCTTAGAGAAGGTGTGCTCTCTTAGTTATATGTTGGTTATGATGTGGCTTCCTGGAATTATTCTTTCTGTCAAAGGTTAAGGTGCTCGAGGGTGGATTTATGCTTATGGTTGGGTGACAATGGTGTATAATTGTCTATGGTTAAAAGAGCACATCAACACTATTATAACAAGTTATGGGCCCACACTATATTCATAACAGTTTAACCACTGGAAGGTAGATCAGGAGTTCCTTGACAAGCTCGTTGTAGCACCACTTGTTGCTGCAACTAGGGTTTCTGATTTTGCAGCTACAACAAACCCTAAACCTAATTTCTTGGGCACTTTCAGTGAAGCATTGGACCTAATTTTTGGGTATTCTAGTGCGTCCTAGCCTAGCGGACCCTCTAGTGCCCTCAACCAAAAAAAATGTCAAGTTTGATTTTTTGGGTCAAAGTCAAAGTTTTATTGGTCAAAGTCAAATTCAAAAGTTGACTATTCAAAGTCAAAGTCAAAGGTTTCCTTTTGGTCAAAATATATTTTTTTGGTCAAAGTTGAAATTTTAGGGTTTCTAGATTTTTCTAATCATTGAACCTTTTTTATTTAGTTTCTAACCTCTTTTTGTCAAGATGGTGTCTAGTTTCAGATTAGAACACAAGTTGAACAATACTACAAATTTCAAAGGTATGCACTTGTATATTCTTTTCAAGTTATATCATCCAGCAAAGCATGAGTTTGTTTGCAGGGGATGTACAAGAGACCTTGTCCAAGCAGGGAAGACTCCAGGTTTGATTATTTAAAATTTATATGTCTCTAGATGTCATGGCATTATTATGATCTTATGTTGTATCTTGATCTATTGAAGTTATGATCATTATACTAACCCCTTAATACTAGAGATACACTTGTTGATCTCCTCTCTAGGAGATATTCTTGTTCTTATGTAAATGCTTATTGTTTACATGATGAAGTTGATCTCCTTTAGGAGATGTTCTTGGTTACTGACCTAGACTCCAGGCAGGATATCTTCCATGAAGGATACCATGGATTTTTTTTGTTCTTGTTTCTTGTTTCGGGCAGGTCATAAGAGATAAATCTGAGAGGGAGTCATACTCAGAGGGATTCAATGATCAAGAAGAAGCAAGCATAGTTTTGTGACACTTTTTCATAATGAAAAGGGGCATGCAGATGTTGATTAAGGTTGGTTGTCATTGATGTCAACCCTTGAAGAAATCCCAGTAACACAAAGGTTTGGGTAATGGACCCAAGTTTGTTTGATGTAAAGATGACTCATTATTGTCTTGTCATGTTTGATAATAAGTACAAATGGATGAACTCCAAAGTGGTCCCCTTATGGTGAAAGCCCTCATGGGAAGACGCTTTACGGATTGAGTTATCCTAGAAGTATGGTCAGAGAACCCATGCTTATTTATGGAATAATGAGATGAAGGTAAGTGAACTTTTCACTAAAACTATCCTAGATGGATAGTTCTTGTCATTCCATTTCTAGTGGTATGTGGAATGTCACATAACTCCTCACGGTTTGAGAGTTATGGCCTTACAAAGTTGGAGGACCCTCATATGTCATATAGAAGCCCCAAAAGGTCAAAGTAGTCAAAGTGATTTAAGATATTCTAGAAGGTAAATAATAAAGTGAAGTGATGAGTGTACTATAATTCAAATTGAATACAAATAAATTATTTAAATAATAAATTTAATGGAGAAATTAGAAGTGGGTTAACCCTAAAATAAGGAAAGTGGGCAAAGTGACCTAGAAGATGTTTTTAAGGAAGCTACTTGGAGAGTATAAATAAGAGGCAAGGCTCTCTCAGTTTAGATAAAACTTGAGAATATTGAATATTTATACGTGTCTGAGGTAACCAAATGATATCTAAGCTGAGTTTCAGAGGAAAGGTGAAGAAAATAAGGCCGAAATTCAAGGGAGGATAAATTCTTTTGATGATGCTTTCTAAGGTATGTTATTTACAGGCCATCTCACCATTTTCACAATAACATTTTTTATAGAATGATTCAGACCACGAAATTGATATACCATTGAGGAAACATATCCAATTATATGTGGTAAAACATTCAGCTTGTGGGTCGTTGTATTTTTGGAGTTACACTCCGTGGAAAATATGGTTTGTGGCTAGTCCTTAAACTAGTCTAAAACAAGTGTTTCGGGTAAAAACGTTATAACTTATTCATAATAGATCCAAATTAAGTAAGAAAAAATGTGTTGGTTAGATTACAGTCTTTAGTATTATGTGTAACATTTGCAGATCCATTCAACAAATATTTCGTGCGGGGCACGCTCTACAAGGTCGCTCTCTAGAATAAGCCATAATTCAACAAGGTATGCCATTTTTGCTATAAGTCCTTTTCTGAGAGGTTCCAAGTAGTGAAACCTAGAGGAATTTCATAAAACAAACTAAAGAACATTGTGTATCATTTTCATATCTTTATTCATTACAGGTACATAGTTATGATTATTTCAAGTTAGGGTTGTTGACTAATCCAAAACTAGTGATGTGAGACTAAAGAAAAGTTTGATGAAAATTATAGTCTCTTGTTGTTAAAGTTAAGAAAGGTTTGCAGGTATGTGATAATATACACTAGGTCTATTAAAGAGTTACAAATCATATTTGGATGATGAAATTGATGAGGATTTTGGTTGAGGTACATGGTTGAGACAAGTAATTGATGAGTTGGCACATACATGAGGTGTATAGTTGATGATGTTGGTACATATTGATGAGTAATAGTTGATGAGTAGTTGACACATGATTGGTACATACTTGGTACATGGTTGGATACACTTGTTTATGGTACAAGTTGATTATAGTTTGTTTGGTACAGGTTGGTGCATGGTTGATGCACTTGTTTATGGTACAGGTTGAGGTATAGGTCAATGCATGGTTGATGCATGGTTCAGGTTTATTGGTACATGTTTACAATGGTATATCTCACAGTGATAGTGTGACAGTGGTTCCATGTCAGCATGATTTACAGGAAAGTGTGTGCTTGTCATTAATGGAAAGAACAACAACGATGATGGCATAATTACAGGCAGAGTGTGCATAAGGAATCAAATCTTAGGAGGAATAGCGTGAGTTTGCAGAAGGAATCAAATCTCAGGAGGAATAGCGTAGAGTTGCACGCAGAATGCAAGCATGTGACAGGGACGAGGTTAACTTCATTGCCAAAACTCAGGAGGAAGAGCGACATTGGGCATTGGATCACCGATCCAAAATATCAGCAACCATTAGATCTAGTGGATTTGCGAGGAGGTTAACGTTCGGGGAATCTCACTTCAGAAGAATTGGAAACTTGAAAGTTGAATTACCCGAAGCCCAAAATCTGAAATGAATGTGGACCATCGAATTTGGAGAAAATGCAATGACCGTCGGATTGAATTAGTTGAAGGAAAGGATAAGCACGGGCTAAGATCTGAGATCACAATCAACCGAATATCTGTCAATCATTGGATCCAATTAATTGAAGGGTAAGTTAAATGGGGCTAAAGGGTTGAGAATTTTATTATCTGAATACCCGTCTACCATCGGATCAAACCCGAATTCCCGTCAGCCGTCGGATCAAACCCGAATTCCTGTCGACCGTCGGATCATTTTTGAGTTGAAGGATAGGATAAGCGAGGTATGCAAATTTCCGAAGTTCAGAGACCCGAAGGAGATCTCGACCGTTGATCGAGAAAGGGTACGCAGAACCATTGATCTAGTTGAAAGGTCAAATTCCCGAAGTGAGCGAGGATAGTCGATGTGATGAGGGACACGTGTCAGTGGATTGCCAACTCCGGAAGTTTGGCGTATGGAAAAAGCGTCAGTTTGAGATTTGAAATCTTTGAAGTCTGGAGACCCGGAGAGCCAAAATGAATCCTCGACAATCAGATCATCCGAAGTAAACTTCATCCATCTGATCACTCTAAAGTGGAAGTACAGGATAAGATAGAAGAAGGGAAGGCTAATCTCAGTGGCCAAGAATTGGGCACTCAGATCTACGATCGACAGGGCATATCAGACCCCCTCGAGATTTCTTCCTTTAACCGTGGGGGGGAGGGGGTCAAGTTGGTGGTATTTTCCATGTGGGACCCTCATACATGTCACCTTTCTGTTAACTCAAACCCCCCTCGCTCATTACCACGTACTGCCTCATACCCCCTCTGAGTAAACCACCAAACCATTCATACATACCATATCCGCGTTCCGACAACACACTCCACTACCCGTTACATGTCACACTCTACTACCGCACTCTACCTTCACACTCCACTACACCACTACACGTCTCACCCACATTAGCATACCACCTCAGCAAGGACACGAGTTGTCTGATCTGAAAGATCACTTCGAGTGTATTCCCAATCGTTGATCACAGTATAGTGGAAGGATAGTATAAGTTTGAAAAGTTGAAATCCTGAAGTTCCGAAGGGTGAAGTTCCGACAGTCATCCATCTCAATGTTTGATTAAGTTATAGCCGTCGGATTGAAAAATGAAAGGATGAGTGTCAATATCAAATCTGGACCATCCTTTCAGGAGCACCATCAATATCGTGAGATCAACAGTCCTGTCACATTGCGGGGGCAGAACATGCTCGAGTCTTAATTTTTCATGAGCGGGCTGCAATCGAAACTACGATTTTGGAGTAAGGACGTGTGGAGGCTCGTATTGAATTGCAAGGTGAAAAGTGGGTTGCCCTCAAACCGCCTATGGACACGCTCACAATCGCGTGGTCACGTGAAGTTCATATCCCAAGGTCATATCGAGAAATGGATCTAGCGCTCACTAGACCGAGATCGGGAAGCACCTTTTGAATAGGCGTTTGGTCACCATTGGTGGTCATGTGAAGGAAGGGGCTTAGAAGCCAAAGAAGCCAAAATCAACTAACTATAACTAACAGAGAAGACAGAGAGTTGTGAATGCTAGAGAAGCCAAAGAAACTTAGGAAAACGACCATTGATGATGAATGCATTCAACATAACCACTAGAGAAGATGAAGAGTTTCCATGATGATCATGCAGATGAATCGACGCGTGAAAGAGATGCAGAACAGAGAAGAGGTAGTTGATTCTCTGGTCAGTGAAGCTGCAGATAGGACGAGACGCAGTGAAAAACCTGAAGGGTTGAATAGTGATGCAGTGAAGAGCATGCATAGTCATAACGCATAGAATTGGCATGGCACACAGAGCATAAAATGCAAAAGAACAGAAAGTGCAAGGTATGCGAGCATAAAGACATCGATGTAGGCAGAGAAGAGCAGTGTAGAAGAACAATGATGAGACTGGTAAGCAGGGGTGATTTTAAGACACCCCCCTAAATTTATATTTATAATAAATGGGCGAATCCCCATGATACATCGAAAAATTGAAGGCTATTTTATCAATAATATAATATTTATATAGAATTTTTTAACGAATCTTTTCATCAATTATATAATCTTGTAAAATCTTGGAGAATCTTTCACTAAATTATAAAATCTTAGCGAATCTTTTACTCAATTATAAAATCTTGTAAAATTTTGGCGAATATTTTAATGACATATAAAACATTATGAAGTCTTGGTAAAGTTTTTGATAAAGTATAAAACCATATATAATAATAGGAAAATATATTCATTAAACTCTAATATACTCATTTTACATGTTTGGAAAAAAAACATAGTTTGTCCCTCCTCCAAACAATGTTGCAAGCATTGGGGGTTGTATTTGCCAAGGTTCACCTATTCACTTCTAAAAAAATTATGATTTTCCAAGATGCTAATGGGCTCAGTGGCCACCAGGATCCCAATCCCCTCAAGGAATGTGCTTAAAATTTCCACTAAGGGGTTCTCCAACTTCCATTAAAAGGATTTATATGAGACCAAAATTGACAGAGTTCCATCAAAAAGCTTGTTATACCCAACCAATGACATATAGAGCTTTGTATAACCCACACCAATGACACTATAGCTTTTTATATCACAATGATGAAATGTAGGGCTACACTTAGTGTAAAATATTTTCAATTCTATGTTCCCCTTCTATAGGATATGTAAACAAAAACAACTTGATTAAGAGAAATGATTCATGATATGTCTACCTAGTTACACAACCTAAGACCAAATTAGAAATGCATTATTAAAACATATGAATCTATATTTCATATAAATAGCATGCAAACAAGAAGAACAAACACATATACAAAACAAATCATAGCCTATCAAATTTCTAAACAACAAGTAAAATAATTTGAAGTAGAACTATTATAATTTAAAGTTACCTCATGATAAGTGATTTCCCTTGTAATTCCAAAATTTTCCCTAAATAAATTTCATTCCCAACCACGATTTTAACCTACACCCTTCTTATTTTGATATGGATTGGATCCTTATCAAGAGTCAATGCTTTCAGAGTGGAAAAAATTGGAGTAATCAACTTGCAAGGTCATTTCAATGGTAGGTACTAGTTTGGAAAATTAGGGTTTGAAACTTTATAAAGAAATTTTGAGGAATCAAACAACATTTTTTGGGTCAAAACTTTCTTAGCTTTAGCTTATACCCCTTGGATCTATTATACACATTGAGACCTTTGCAACAGTGCAAAAATCACATCAATCAGAGCTTGTATGAAAAAGTTATGCCTCCCACTAGTCGACCTACAATGTTGAACACCATGGTACGAGTGGAAGCCACATCAGCCCCCATTACTCATGAATATGGGGCTAGCCATGTATGTAATTTAAATAATATTTTAGAAGGTCCAAAACCTTATCACAATTGAGGGTTGAGAAAGTCAAATCCCTACCCCTAGATGGTTATCAGGCGATGTTAAATACCATACTGCTAGGAGGAGAAGGGGTTCCATTCGTTAGCATTATATTTGTACCATAGTTGAGTAGAGAACCTAGGAGTGGTATTTTGAGAGCATAACAGAGGAGGAGAATTTTTTACTAGCCATACATGCCACAATGTCAAAGGAAACCCCACAGAGAGTGCCTCTTTCTTTGTACTTGCATTTGAAGAAAAGAGAGCAAAGTGACCTCTCCTTCTAGATGAGTTTTCTCCAATATCAGGTTTCCCATGTTATATCCTGTGTTTTTTTGTGGATGGTGTGTGAGTATTTATTTATGTTCTCTATTTTTTGCATTTCATCTATTTCATACATTTTAAGCAAAAAAATAGTAATTAAAGAATATGAGATGTAATGGAAATTAACCTTCACGCAGTAAAGATTTCATTATTTTATTAGATTTGTTGTAACAAAATATCTAGTGGAATATCCATGATAGTTTCCAGATCATCTTTTAACAACTTTTTGAGGCCTCCTCTCTTATATTGTATCATATCCTCCACCTCTACCTTCTTCTTTCTACTTGAGACCACACAGAACTCCAAATTCTAGATTGTTACCAATAAATCCTATCCCTTTATATTCATCTACTAGGGTTTGATAATTCAACCAATAGATTTTATGTTGCGAGGCATGTGCATCACCTTAATTTGGTTCAACCTCCACATTTGAAATTACAAGGACCTTTGTATCAAAGGAATGCAGTGTCTCATTAACCTTTCCCTCCACAAAGTGTCTTCCTCTAACATCATCCTTTACTCCTTTATCTGGAACCTTGTATTACATATATTGAAAA
>ML838913.1:26886-63024 GCA_009831015.1 Picea engelmannii
TTCTAAATGACTCTTACTGAGATGGCTCACTAATCTTGATCTTGATGCCATGTTATGTAATAGTGTTGTGCAGGTATCCTTGCATCTGAGTATCAATGAATATTGCTTACCGGATTTATCAAACTTGGTGCATTACTTTTGCAGCAAAAGGGTCAAGGCAAGTTTTGGAAGAAAAATATCTTGTGCATGGAGGCTCAGGGCCAGGCTAATTATAGGAAGAGTACCTCAATTTCAGCATTTAAAGACAAATTTCAGGGGTAGGATAATAACAGCTAGGAATCCTTCACAATGTCTTAATCAAAAAGACAGTGAAGTCGATTCCACATGTTGGGGGTCCCCTTGAGAGTTAAAAACCCTTACCTTGGTCAATCTCAATATTATCTCTAGAAAAACTTGGTCAATTTGGAAACAGTGAACCACTTTGTCAACTTTCAAGGTTGGAGTATTTATGCATATTCAACACTGTTAGTACAAAAGAATGTCACCATTTCATAAATTAGCATTTGGTGATATATAGTTGAAGTTGTAACTAGGCACCTCTTTCTTCTTTGGAAAATTGTGGAAAACGTTACAACGATGATAGATGTAAAATTCCATGAATGCCTCCAATAATTTTCCTCATTTCATTAGCAATCTTCATCACCCCCTGCTCTGCATGACCTATGGAATTATAAAAATAAATTAAGTCATGAATTTCACTCCAACTTCAGAGAAACATGGTATTCGGAACATGGATGTATGAAGGGCCAGCATGTCAAAACAAAAACTCACCAATGTTGTACATGGCTTATTCCCACATGGACCAACAACTTTTGCAATTTTCCTAAATACAAGATGATGCCATATATAAGTGAAATGAAGTTGAAACATTTTAACTTAAAATAAATCTCATATTTCAAATTTTCATTTTTTCTTAATCTCACAATACAATTTTTTTTTTTCAAATTTTCACTTTTTTTTAATCTCACAATCCAGATATTATTTTTTTTAAATCATGGGAATTGGTAACTCTTATTGTTCTTGGGGAGTTTACACTTTTAGCCTTACCACATGGGACCAACATGTCCATTATGGAAATTGAACCCAGATAGGGAGAATAAAAAACAAGCTAAAGACTAGAGACCTCACAACCCAACTATTTATCAAGTACATATTCCTTATAAAGCACAGAATCCTCTTTTTGTTGAGAGCATAAAAAATGTAAAGAACATATTCCTCTTTCTATTGAGAGTATAAAAAATGCAAAGCACATATTCCTCTTTTTTTTAAGAGTAGAAAAAATGTATGTGTAAACACTTGGGTTAAATATAATGGTGTAAGTTATATACCTTGCCATTTCTTGTAATGGGGATAGGCCTAGACAATACTTTTTTATGATTTTGTATGGAGTCAATATGAATCTGCAAGAATCAATCAAACCAACAATTATTATGACTTTGTCTAAAATGCAGGAGCAAAATATATTACCTTATAAAACAAAGCAAGACAAATTCAGAAAAAGCCCAGAGAAATTAATTTTATGAGATCAAATCTGCTTGTAGTCACACTAGGACTCCAGTAAAAAATGGAGTTGTGGATTCTCCTTTCTCCTACAATAATAAATACACCATTGAATATCAAGCGTTGAAAAGGTCAAAACACATGAATAACTTCTATATCTTTCCAAAAATTGCTAGGCAATTGCCATATATATAGGTAAATGGAGCAGAGCATGACAAAGCATCTTACTATGTAGAAATATACAGAGACCATGACAAATCATCTTACTATGTAGAAATATACAGAGACCTCAAGATCACATTCATATTATCTCCTTTCCAGATATTGATTATCACGTATTTCAGTAAAAACCCTTCAACGTTTTTCCCATGAATAGGCAAAGAAAAACATGCTAAACAAAACAATGAGCCTCCCCTTTCATCTCACCTCCATAGTCAATATTTTCTTCTCTGGTCCTCCTCTCACACAATAAGCTCTACCCCACTAAGAATATTAACAAAAAAACAATGTAAGTACATGCAGAAAAAGTAATGGAGATGCATAACAATACCCTCCACAAGACAAATAAAAACAAACCGAATTTAAATAGCCTTTACATGGACTCCCTATTGGGAAATATCTAGTATTCCCTCAAAACTTGTATGGGGTATATAGATAGAAGATATATGTAATTATAAGAATATTCTTTTTTCTTACACAAATCGATCCCTCATGTGCTCCAATGTACAGGTCCGAGTTGGAGACTATGGAGTCTTGTGGTCCTTGTGTGCTCCAATGTACAAGTCTGAGTTGGAGACTATGGAGTCTTGCGGTCCTCCTGTGCTCCAATGTGCAGGTCCGAGTTGGAGATTGTGAAGTCTTGAGGTGTTCAGTACAAGCTGCAAAAAGCACAAGGAAGAAATTCCTTTAAACAACCATTGCAACACTAATCACATTTTATTAATATCAAAGGAATTTTGATCTAAATAAAAAACTATTTGGTATCCCTTGATATATCCAATGAATTATTCATTAGCCTTAAATCCTGGATTCCAAACTAAGAACCCAGACCCGAAAACCCACATCACCATCCTTGAGAATTTGTCCACACATCGACCTGAGAGTTAAAATTTGAAATTCCATCCTAAAATCGGGGGGACATTCTCAAAAAATCGAGGTGAATGGGATGATTTAGCTCATCATTCTCATAAAATCGAGGTGAATGGTATGATTTATCTGATCATTCTCAAAAAAATTGGGCGAATGGGATGATTTAGCTAGAATTTTACCAGGCGAAAATGAATTTCCTTGCTCTCCCTAAAAAATAAGAGTGTGGGCTAGGGTTTTACATATGAAATTTTTAAAATAAATTTGGGGCTAAATATACTCAAACCATTTTATACCTTTTTATATAAATGATTCGCCCAACCAAAATTTTAAACCTCGAAATTTCGCCCATGAGCGAAATTTCGCCCCTAAAATCTTCCTTCCTGGTAAGCCATTGATAAATGTTGTATCACTGTGATAAATTTAAGAAAGAAAATATTTATATTTCAGGGTGGTAGGGAGGTGATAGGGAGGATTGTTGTCCTCAAAGTTTCAAGTGGGTGCTTGAACACAGGGAGTTGTAGCTTCCATCTGGTTACAGCCAGAAAAACCAGGGTGGTAGGGTGGTGCAAGGGAGAACTATTGTTCTCTGTTATACAGGTTGGTGCCTATGTAACTAGAAGTTGGTGATGGAACACTCATAGATTTGGTGCTTCCTTCTAGTGGGTGCTAGAGAAATCAGAGATTTGGTGCTCTCAGCAAGTTGTTTCTTGTAAAACAGAGGTAGTAGTCTCAAAAGGATTTGGTGCTCATAAGAATGATAATATACATAAAATGAAGACTACTTATCATATCAAGAAGAAGAGGTTTTTCCCTTTATGGGTTTCCTCAAGAAATATCTATCTCTGTATACTTCATGTGTGTGATTGATGTTGAATATTTTGTTGCTTACTTCCCTACATTATTGTGATCATCATTGAGTGTTTTGTAAAGAGTTTAAAATGGGCATAATTGTTTAAACATAGTGACAACTGATTCACCCCCCCTCTCAATTATTCAACAATTGGTATCAGAGCGGGTTCATTTTATCTAAGGGTAGATCCTAGAGATTAAACATGACTATCCATGAAGGAACTTCAACCAATAATGCCTCCCTATTCAATGGAACAAACTTTGCCTTTTGGAAAGTTAGGATGAGAACCTACATAATGGATTTAGATGCAGATGTCTGGGATGCGGTAGATACTAGTTCTGTAAAGCCAGTTGTACTAGATTCTAAGGATGACAAGCTAGAATTCAACTTCAACGCTAAGGCTATGAATGTTATTTTGAGTGGGCTTGCAGAAACAAAATTTGTAAAATTTATGCACTTAGAATCTGCCAAAGAAATGTGGGACAAACGCATTAGCAGTTATGAAGGTAATGAGAAGGTAAAGGATGCCAAGCTTCAAACCTATAGATTAAATTTTGAACAACTAAAGATGAAAGAGGATGAAATTGTTGGGAAGTACTTTCTGAGAGTTGAAGAACAAGTAAATGCAATGATAGGACTTGGTGAAAAAATTGAGGATGTCTCTTTAGTTCAAATTTTTTTTGAGATCTCTTCCAGATAGGTTCAACCCAAAGGTCTCTGCTATATAATAACTTAATGATCTAAAATCTCTGTCTATTGACCAACTCCTAGGAAATCCGACTGCCTATGAAATGAGGATGGGTAAAGATAAACCCACCTCTAGAGAAGCATTATTTAAAGCAGATAAGAATGGTGATTCTAAGCCTAATGAAATTGAAGCAAAATTTGTGAGAAGACTAAAAAAAGGACCAGGGAAGTGCCAAGGCAAATTTCCCTTCAAATGTTTTAATTGTGGAAATATAGGTCACTTTGCATCTAAGTGTCCACACAAGAAGCATGATCGGAATTCTAAAGGTGAAAATATGTACAAACCCAAGAGATTTGGTAAAAAGAAAAGTTTATGTGTAAACAATGATGACTCTTCAGAAGACACAGATAGTGACTCTTCCTATGAAGATAAGGTTAATAACTTTATGCTTATGGCCAAGGAGGATTATGATAATAAAATCACAGGAAGTGATGTTGACAATGAAGAAGATGTAGTTGACTTGGAAGGAGAACTGATTAGTTCTCCAAAAGAAATTGCTAGACTCGGATCTAAGAAGAAAACACAAAAAAAATTGTTGATACAATTCAAGAAAGACAATAAAGAACCTGATGAAGACTTTGCCCTGCTAAAAGTGGAATTAGAAGAGGCAAATAAAATAGAGGACATTCTGAAACAACAGTTATCAGAGAAGAAGGCAATATGTGAAGCCTTGGAAGAAGAGGTAGTAAAAACTTGAAAAGAAATGGAGAAGTTTAAAACATTGTATCTCCAAAATCTTCCAAGAATTAAAGCCACAACAGAACTAAACGACATTCTGAGCAAACAAAGATCTCCTTTGTTGAAGACTGGTTTAGGTTATGTAAATGGTTCAAGCAACAAACAACCAGAAAGCAAAGAGCCAGTAAAGATGATCAAGTTCCAAGTTAGCAAACAATCAGACCATGAGAGTAGTATGTCACCAAAAGCTAATAAAGACAAGATGATCCCTGATAAAAACAAAGAGATCAGAATATGGAGCAAAAAAATCCAAGAAGACGGCCATCCTTCAGGTACCAAAATTTATTCCATGGTTACTATTTTTATTATTCTAATTTTGGTCATAAGATTGCAAATTGTCAAATTAAGTTTAGAGACATGTAACTGAGGAGGTCAAGAAATAAACAATATTTACAACATAGAACTAAGAAGCCAATGAATAGACAACATAGCACCAATCACTTTGACCCACTGAACAATGAGCTTGAATGTTATAACTGTCATAACTTCGGCCACAAAGCTGCAAACTGCCATCTGAAGAAGTACAAGGTAGACCCAAGGATAAATCCTTTAGCTAGAAATGTCAGCACATGGAAAAAGAAAGATAATGAAAAATGTGGTCTATTACTTTCAACTCAAAAACAAAAATACCCCTGGTATATAGACAGTGGATGTTCCAAGCACATGACTGGAGACAAGGATAAGTTTATGTTTATAAGTAAAAGCAAAATAGGAAATGTGACTTTTGGAAATGATGAACCAGGTAAAATCAAGGGTAAAGGGATGGTGAGTTTGAGTAATGGTAAAGGAAAATCCCAAGATGTTATTCGTGTAGATGGGATGAAACATAATTTGCTCAGTGTAATTCAAATGTGTGACAAAGGATGTGAAGTGGTGTTCACTTCCAAGGATTGTAAGATAAAGTCTATAAACTCGGGACAAGTGGTGGCTAAAGGCATAAGGACATAAAATAATGTATATGTGATGAAATAAGATAAAGAAGAGTGTCATCTAAGAAAACATGATGAAAGTTGGTTATGGAATAGAATACTTGGACATCTAAAATTTGACCACTTAATCAAGCTCAAAAATCTTGAGGAAGTAAAAGATCTTCCAAGAATATCAAAGCCACAAGACTCTGTGTGTAAATCCTGCCAAGTAGGAAAGATAACCAGGACACAGTTTAAATCCAAGAGCTCTACTTCAATAGAGAAACCACTCCAATTAGTTCATATGGATTTATGTGGATCGTCAAGACAGGAAGGCACAGGGAAGGAAAACTAATTTATGTTGATCATTGATGATTACTCCAGACTTACTTGGGTTTCTTTTATCAAAGAAAAAGCTGAAGCATTTGAGAAATTTAAAATATTTAAGGCTTTAACTAAGAATCAAATAGGAAAGAGGTTAAATGAAGTAAGATCAAACAGAGGAGGAGAATTTATGTCAAGTGATTTCAAGGAATTATGTGATAAACATGGGATCAGGAGATAATACACAATGCTAAGAACTCCACAACAAAATGGAGTAGTTGAGAGGCAAAACAGAATAGTTCAGCAAATGGCCAGGTCAATGATGAATGAGAAGAACATTGGTCAAACTTACTGGGTAGAAGCAATACACACAACAGTCCATATTCTTAACAAAGCCTACCTCATATCACATAGTGACAAGACACCTTAAGAATTGTGGTATGGAATACCTACTTCAATCAAACACTTCAAAGTATTTGGGAGTAATTTCTACATAAAGAATAATAATGAAAACCTTGGCAAGTATGATGAAATGGTTGATGAAGGCATCTTCTTAGGATATGCTACCAATAGTAAAGGATATAGATGCTTTAATAAAATATTGCATAAATTAGTTGATTGCATTGATTTAAAGTTTGATGAAGGAGTCCCAGTAAGAGAGGTGAGAAATATTGAGTCTACTATAGAGGACATAGCTGAAAATGAAGATGAACAGGTCCAAGAATCATATGGAGAAGAGACACCCAGACAAAAAGAGTCAAGAAAACAATCAACATCAAATGCTTCCTCCATAATTACTCAAAAGAATCATCCTGAAAGTCTGATAATTGGTGAGAAAGACAAAGGTGTAAAAACCAAGAGAAGGATAATCAAAGACACCAAGAAATCACATATGGCCTTCATATCCATGGTGGAACCCAAGAACGTTAATGAAGCCAGTAAAGATGTAAATTGGTTAAAATAAATGAATGAGGAACCAGATCATATTGAAAAGAATGACACTTGGGAACTCGTTCTTAGGCCAACAAATAAAAATGTAATAGGATCAAAATGGGTCTACAAAAATAAGATGAATGAGAAAATAAATATTGTAAGAAATAAGGCTAGATTGGTCTGCAAAGGATATGCTCAAATAGAAGGACTGGATTTTGATGAAACATTTGCACCCGTAGCAAGATTAGAAGCTATCAGATTGTTTCTTGCCTATGCTTGTCATACACAATTTAAAGTCTATCAAATGGATGTCAAGTCAGCTTTTCTAGATGGAGATCTAAAAGAAGAAGTCTATATGGAACAACCGGAGGGTTTCCAACTGTCAGATAACCCTGACTTTGTCTGCAAGCTAAAGAAAGATTTATATGGGTTGAAACAAGCTCCCCGTGCCTGGTATTACAGACTGGATAAGTATCTTCAAGACAAAGGGTTCAAGAGAGGAACAGTTCAAAACAATCTATATATCAAAACAAAGGGTAATGATTTTCTCATTTGTTGGTCTATGTAGATGACATCATCTTCGGAAGCAATAATGCTTCATTGGTACAATGGTTTGCTTCTACCATGCAGTCTGAATTTGAAATGTCTATGATAGGGGAACTGCCATTTTTTTTTGGTCTGCAAATTACTCAGAGGTCTGAAGAATTATTTCTTTCTCAAGAGAAATATCTAAGAGAAATGTTGAAAAGGTTTCAAATGGAAGATTCCACACCTATGAGCACACCTATGGTCACTGGATGAAAATTAAGCAAGGATGATGACTCACCTGGTGTTGATCGGAGTTCATATAGATCTATGATAGGAAACCTATTGTACATCACAACATCTCGTCCAGACATAATGCATGTTGTTGGAATGGTAGGAAGGTATCAGGATGCACCTAAACAAAGTCATTTGTTAGCTGTCAAAAGAATATTCAGATACTTAAAAGGAACAATGGACTATGGCCTATGGTATCCTAGGAATCAGAATTTTCAACTATCAGTCTATTCAGACGCTGATTGGGCTAACTGCGTGGATGAAAGGAAAAGCACGAGTGGAGGTGCATTCTTCTTAGAAGATTCCCTTGTATCATGGTTGAGCAAGAAGCAAGGTTCCATTTCCTTATCAACTACAGAAGTTGAATACATTATAGTTACCACTTGTTGTACCCAAGTATTGTGGATGATTCAGACACTTGCAGACTTGGAGGTAAAATATATTGCACCGATCCCAATTCATTGTGATAATACCAGTGCAATCAGTGTGTCAAAGAACCCTATATTTCACTCCAAGACAAACATATACCCATCAAGTATCACTTCTTGAGGGAAAAGGTGACCAACACTGTTGTTTCTTTGCATTACATTCCATCCAAAGATCATATTGTTGATATCTTCACTAAACTTCTTGCAAAAGCTTAGTTTGAGTATCTACGCCAGAAGTTGGGCCTGACCCCATTATCAACCTAAGAGAGTCCATCATGTCAGGGGGAGTATGTGTTGGTTGAATATCTAATACCTGCACAAAGTACTGCAACAGCTCAGGGGGAGCATGTGTTTCTTTGACATTGATGTCAAAGGGGGAGAAAATGAGTGGTCTAGATGCTATAGTTGGAGGTCCAAGCAGAATAGCACAACCTTTTAGGTTTGCCATCAATGCCAAAGGGGGAGATTGTTGGCATGATTTACAGGAAAGCCTGTGATTTTCATTGATGGAAAGAACAAGAACGACGATGGAATGATTACAGGAAGAGTATGCAGAAGGAATCAAATCTCATGAGGAATAGAGTGATTTTGCATAAGGAATCAAAGATCAGGAGGAATAGCACAGATTTTCACACAGAATGCAAGTGTGCGACAGGGCCAAGGTTAACTTCATTTCCAAAGCTTAGGAGGAAGAGCGACAGTGGCCGTTGGATCACCGATCCAAAATATCAACAACCATTAGATTCAGTGGATTTGCGATGAGGTTACCATTCAGGGAATATCACTTTGGAAGAATTGGCAACTTGAAAGTTGAATTACTCGAAGACCAAAATCCGAAATGAATGTGGACCATTGAATTTGGAGAAAATGTGATGATCATCGGATTGAATTAGTGGAAGGACAGGATAAGCAAGAGCTGAGATCTGAGATCACGATCACCTAAATATTGTTTGACCGTTGGATCGAATTAATTGAAGGGTAAGTTAAACGGGGCTAAAGAGTTGAGAATTTGATTATCCGAATACCCGTCAGCCGTCAGATAAAACCCAAATTCCCATTAGCCGTCGGATCATTTTCGAGTTGAAGTATAGGATAAGCGAGGTATGCGAATTTCCGAAGTCTGGAGACCTAAAGGAGATCTCAATCGTTGATCGAGAAAGGGTACGCAGAATCGTTGATCTAGTTGAAAGGTCAAATTCCCAAAGTGAACGAGGACCATCGATGTGACGAGGGACACACGCTAATGGATTGTCAACTTCGGCAGTTTGGCGTATGGGAAAAGCATCAGTTTGAGATTTGAAATCTCCGAAGTCTGGAGACCCGGAGAGCCTAAATGAATCCTCGATCGTCGGATCATCTGAAGTAAACTTCGACCATCAGATCACTCTAAAGTGGAAGGACATGATAAGATAGAAGAAGGGTGCGCTAATATTAGCGACCGAGAATTGGGCACTCATATTTATGGTCGATAGGGAATATTGGACCCCCTCGAGCTTTCTACCTTTAACCATGGTGGGGGGTCCAAGCTGGTGGTATTTTCCATGTGGGACCCTCATACGTGTCACCTTTATGTTAACTCAGACCCCCCTTGCTCATTACCACTTACCACTTCATACCCCCTCCAAGTAAACCACCAAACCATTCATACATACCACCTCTGTGTTTTGACGTCACACTCCAATACCCGCTACATGTCACACTCCACTACTGCGCTCTACTTTCACACTCCACTACACTGCTACACATCTCACCCACGTTAGCAGACCACCTCATCAAGGACATGAGTCATCCGATCTGAAAGATCACTTCGTGTGTATTCTCAACCGTTGATCACAAGATAGTGGAAGGATAGTGTAAGTTTGAAAAGTTGAAATCCTGAAGTTTCGAAGGGAGAATTTCTGACAGTCGTCCATCTCAATGTTTGATTAATTCCTAGCCATCAGATTGAACAATGAAAGGATGAGTTTAAATATCAAATCTGAACCATCCTTTCAGGAGCACCGTCAAGATCATGAGATCGACGGTCCCATCGCATTGCAGGGCTAGAACATGATCGGGTCTTAATTTTTCATGAGCGGGCCGCAATCGAAACCACGGTTTTGGAGAAAGGACACATGGAGGCTCGTAGTTAATTTCAGGGCGAAAAGTGGGTTTCCCTCAAACCTCCTATGGACGTGCCCACAATCACATGGTCACATGAAGTTCATAGCCTAAGGTCATATCGAGAAATGGAGCTAGCGCTCACTAGATTGAGATCGGGAAGCACCTTTTGAATAGGCATTTGGTCATCATCGGTGGTCGTGTGAAGGAAGGAGCTTAGAAGCCAAAGAAGCCAAAATCGACTGACTGTAACTGACAGAGAAGACGAAGAGTTGTGATTGCCAGAGAAGCCAAAGAAACTCAGGAAAATGACCACTGATGATGAACGCATTCAGCATAACCTCCAAAGAAGACAAAGAGTTGCCATGATGATCATGTAGAGGACTTGGCGTGTGAAAGAGATGCAGAACAGAGAAGAGGCAGTTGATTCTCTGGTAAGTGAAGTTTTGGATAGGACGAGACACAGTGAACAACCTGAAGGGTTGAACAGTGATGCAACGAAGACCATACAGAGGCATAGCGCATAGAATTGACATGGCTCACAGAGCATAAAATGCATAAGAACAAAAAGTGAAAGGTATGCGAGCAGAAAGACACTGATGTAGGCAGAGCAGAGCAGTGTAGCAGAATAATGATGAGACCGGTAAGACATTGATAAATGTTGTATCATTGTGATAAATTTAAGAAAGGAAAGATTTATATTTCAGGGTGGTAGGGAGGTGCTAGGGAGGACTGTTGTCCTCAGAGTTTCAAGTGGGTTCTTGAACATAGGGAGTTGTAGCTTTCATCTGGTTGCAACCAGAAAAAATAGGGTGTTAGGGTGGTGCAAGGGAGAACTATCGTTCTCTGTTATATAGGTTGGTGTCTGTGTAACTAGAATTTGGTGCTTCCATCCAATTGGTGCTGGAACACTCAGGGAGTTGGTGCTTCCTTCTAGTGGGTGCTAGAGAAATCAGAGAGTTGGTGCTCTCAGCAAGTTGTTGCTTGTAAAACAGAGGTAGTAGCCTCAAAAGGAGTTGGTGCTCATAAGAATGATAATGTACAAAAAATAAAGACTACTTATCATATCAAGAAGAAGAGGATTTTACCTTTATGGGTTTCCTCAAGAAATATGTCTCTGTATACTTCATGTGTGTGATTGATGTTGAATATTATATTGCTTACTTCCCTGCATTATTTTGAACATCATTGGGTGTTCTGTAAAGAGTTTAAAATGGGCATAATTGTTTAAACATAGTGACAACTGATTCACCCCCCCTCTCAGTTGTTCAACATTCCATCATTCTACTTCTACTTCAGGGCGGTTGGATGGGGCAAGGACAGGTGGTTGTAGCCACCTTCCAGTTGTAGTTGGAGAACATAGGGGGTGGGGAAAGGACAGGTGGTTGTAGCCACCTTCCAGTTGTAGCTGGAGAACATAGGGGGTTGTAGCCTCCTTCTGGTTGTAGCCAAAGAATTGGGGAGATTGAGCTTCCCTCAGGTTGTAGCCTGAGAAACTAGGCGGTTGGAGCCTCCTTCCAGTTGCAGCTGGAAAACAAAGAAATTTGGTGCTTCCAATGAATGTAATTATTCAATACATATAAGAAAAAACATTATGTGGTTTTCTCCCACTTTGGGTTTCCACGTAAAACATTGGTGTATTATGTATGTGTATGATTTTTCATTTGTTCATTGCTTATTATTGGATTATAATTCTACATTGATATAACACTTGGATTATTTGGTTAAAAAGGATTATAATTGTTCTATTACTGATTCACACCCCCCCCCCCTCTTAGTNTGGTATTAGAGAAGGTTCCTTCAGAAATAAATTTAACCACTGAAAGGTAGATCATGGAGAGAAACAACTTGTATAAAAATGGAATACCACAGTTTGATGGACAGAAGTATGCTTTTTGGAGCATAAGGATGAAGACATATATATAGGCACAGGTATTTGAAATTTGGCAATCAATTGCAGATGGATACAAAGCACCAACAATTCCACCAACAAATGACAAAACAGTGAAACTTGGTCATAATAATTCCAAATCCACAAATGCACTTTTGAATGGTCTCAGTGAAACGGTATTCACCAAAGTTTCACATTGTAAATCCACTAAAGATATGTGGGACAATCTTCGAAATATTTATGAAGGAGATTCAAAAGTCAAAGCAACAAAGCTTCAAACTTACAGAGGTCAGTTCAAAAAACTAAAGATGAAGGAAGATGAGAATATTGCAGCCTACTTCTTATGAGTTGATGAAACAGTGAATGCAATCATAGGATTGGGAGAAGAAATCGAAGAATCTATAATTGTTCAAAAGGTACTAAGATCTCTTCCTATGAGATTTGACCCTAAGATATCATCACTACAAGAAAGGTCAGATATAAACTCAATAAGCATGGACGAACTGCATGGAATCTTCATAGCATATGAAATGAGAACTGAACAAGAAAATCCAGATGTAAAAGAAGCAACCTTCAAAGCATCCAAAAGATCAAAGAAAAAAAAAAAGCAACAATAAGAACATAGCAACAACAGTGACGTCTCGAAAGATGATGAATAAGTGGCCAACTTCGTCAAAAGACTGAAAAAGGGAACCGACATTAGGTATAGAGGTAAGATTCATTTAATTTGTTTTAATTGTGATAGTATTATTCATTTTTCTAACAAATTTCCTCATAAGAAAAAGAGAAATGATGAAGGTTACTCAAAAGGAAAACAAACATATAAAGGCAAAAGAACTACAAAGAAAGTTTTCAAGAAAAGTTTATGCACCAAAGAAGACATCTCATCATCAGATGAAGATGAAGTCAGTGACAGTGAGACAGAAAGAGTTCTATTCATGGCAGTAGAAGAATATGATAAAGAAGACTCTGAAGAAGAATATGAAGAATTCGAAGAAGAAATTGAAGAGGCATAATTTGACTACTGATAAGAATTGATGTGTGCCATAGAAGTTATTAGAAAAGAAAAGAAGAAAACAAGAAACTACAAGTGAAACTAGACAAGAAAGAAGATACTCAAGAACTAGAACAAATGATCACAAATTTGAAGGTTCAAATAGAAGAAGATAAAATAATTGAAGAAGCACTCAAAGAACAACTAGAAGAAAATGACAGGAACATTGGAAATTTCGAAGCAGAGATTGTCACATTAAGAAAGGATATTCAAAATAAAAATATGCAGAATAGCTCAAAAGTTTTGGATGACATTATCAACAGTCAAAAATCTCATCTTGACAAGTCCAGACTTGGATACAATCAGACAGAGAAGGGATAAAGCTCCAAAACAACAGAGCAAGAAACATATCCAAAAATCTATGCAGAAACAATCAAAGGGGATAGGAAGATTATAGGGACACTCCTCCACTGAGAAGATTCAGATTTCAGAATCAACAATAGATAAATATGCCTCAAGAAGAAGACGGATTCATAAGAGTACCTCCTTTCAGAAGATCTTCAAATCCCAGGTATCAAACTATATTTTTTGGTTTATGTTATGCATGTAATAACTTTGGACATAAAGTTGTGAATTGCAAAGCTAACAATAGGAACATAAACAACTTTGAAAGTCATACACAAAAGGGTTATCCAAGAAGGCCTAGTGAAACACAGAGAAGAAGTTACAACAGGTTTGAATCCTTGAGCACTGAAGTGGAATGTTACAAATTTAACAACTTTGGACACACATCCAAATATAGCATAATGACAATCCCTCATAGAGAACCACAATAGAATAAAAACAGCCACGGACAGGAACCTCAAAAAAGGACATGGATAAGAAAGCAGAATCAATATAGCAATGAAGAATGCACACTCGCTCTACAAGCCAAGCAAAATAAATGTGGTTGATATGTTAATAGTGGTTGTTCAAAACACATGACAATTGATAGAGACAGGTTTCTTACATTAAGAAAGGAAGGATATGGATCAGTCTCCTTCGGAAATGATGATTCATCTAAAATCATTGGAAAAGGCACAGTCAGAATTGGGAACAAGAATACAAAGGAAGAAAATGTTCTACTAGTAGAAGATATGAAACATAATATTCTAAGTGTGAGTTAAATGTGTGACCAAGGTCATAAAGTTACTTTCGATTCACAAAAGTGTGAGATAAGAAAAGAAGGTTCAAGAAAATTGATTGCTACAACTGGAAAAACTTCAAGCAACATATATGTGTTAAGTGAAATTGGAATTGAAAATTATTGTCTAGGAAAGGAAGATGAAAGTTGGTTATGACATAGAATAATGTGTCACATACATTTTGATAACCTTGTCAAAGTCAGCAAAAGAGAAGCAATCAGAGAAATGCCCCATATCACAAAACCAACCAACACTTTATGCAAGCATTGTCAACAAGGAAAGAAAACAAAGACCGAGTTCAAATCAAAGGAATATTCAACGACAAGACCACTGGAAATTGTGCACACTGATCTAGTTGGACCAACCACAACAAAGGGTTTAAAAGGTGATAAATACTTTATGTTATTATTTTATGATTATACAAGAATGACTATAGTTTTCTTTCTCAAGAATAAGTCAGAAGCTTTTGAAAACTTTAAGATCTACAAGGAAATGGTTGAAAATGAAATGGATTAAAAAATCAAATGCTTGAGATCTGATAATGGAGGAGAGTTAACTTCAAAGGAATTTATGGACTAATGCAACAGTCATGGAATAAAAAGGCAATTCTCCGTTGCTAGGACACCTCAACATAATGGAGTTGTTGAAAGAAAGAAAATGACAGTACAAGAAATGGCTCGAACAATGCTAATGGATTCCAAATTGATAGATATATTTTGGATATAGGACGTGCATACAACAGTTCACATTCAAAACAAAGTAATTCTCAGAAACAACACTCACAAAACTCCCTACGAGCTATGGAAAGGAAGACCAGAAAATGTGAAGCACTTCAGAGATTTTGGAAGAAAATTCTACATCAAAAGAGAAGATGGAAGAATGGGAAAGTTTGAATCTCATGTAGAAAAATGAGTACTTGTTGGTTACTCAAGTAAAAGGAAAGTATACAAGTGTTACAATCTGAGATTGAACAAAGTTGTGGAAAGCATCAATGTAACAATTGATGAAATAGGAAGACCAGAATCAAAGGAAGAAGAAAATGAATCAATGGAACAACCTTTCGAAGAAGAAGCATAAGATGAAAAATAAGTAGAAGAGGAAGATGAAGAGAATCCGACAAAAACAGAAGGGAAAGTTTAGCAAGTGTCTCCAAAGACACCTAGAAGACGAGTACAGAATAATCATCCTTTAGATCAGATTATCAGAAACAAAGATGTAGGAGTTGAGACTAGAAGAAGAATTTGTTCACCAGAACAAAGATACCTAGCACTCTTATCTACAATTGAACCTAACTGTTTTGAAAAATCCAGCAAGGATGAATTTCAGAATAAGGCCATAGATGAATAATTGGATCAAATAGAGAAAAATGACACTTGGCAATTGGTTCCAAGACCAAAGAATAAGAATTTGATCGACACAAAATGGGTTTTCAGGAATAAATTGAATGAAGATGGACAGATTACAAGGAACAAATCTAGATTGGTATGTAAAGGATATGCACAGATTGAAGGAATCGACTTTGAAGAGACATTTTCCCCAGTTGCCGGAATGGAAGCAATCCGTTATCTTTTAGCTTATGCATGCTCCAAAAATATTAAAGTGCGCCAAATGGACATAAAATCAACTTTTCTGAATGGGGAACTTGAAGAAGAAGTCTGCATTGAACAACCAGAAGAATTTCAGTTGTTAGAGAATGCAGATTATGTGTGTAAATTAAGGAAGGCCTTGTATGGTCTAAAACAGGCTCCTAGAGCATGGCACTCTAGATTGGATAGGTATCTACAATAGGTAGGGTTCATAAAAGGAAATGCAGACAACAACCTCTACATCAAGGTAAGTCAAGGTAATATTTTATTAATTGAAGTTTATGTTGATGATATTATTTTTGGTAGTGATGATGACAAGTTAAGCCAGAAATTTCCAAAGGATATGCATAATGAATTTGAAATTTAGTTACTTGGAGAACTATCCTTATTTCTGGGACTTCAGATACGTCAAAGAAACTAAGGAATTTTTATTTCTCAAACCAAGTATATCAGAGAAATGCTAAAGAGGTTCGGAATGGAAGATTGCAAACCAATTATCACTCCCATGCAAACTAGTTGCAAGTTGAGCAAAGATGATGATTCAAAGTCTACAGATCAGAGGCAATATAGGTCAATGATTGGCAGCCTACTATATGTGACAACATCGAGACCAGATGTAATGCAGGCAATTGGACAGGTGGCACGATTTCAAGTAGCACCAAAGGAATCACATGTATTAGCAGTGAAGAGGATTTTCAGATATCTCAAAGGAATACAAGAGTTTGGATTATGATATCCAAAAGGAAAGGATCTATCACTTATTGCCTACACAGATGCAGATTGGGCAGGTTGTATGGATGACTGATGAAGCACCAGTGGAGCATCGTTCTACTTGGGTGAGTGTTTAGTAACATGGCTAAGAAAGAAACAATCATTAGTATCTTTATCTATAGCCAAGGCAGAGTATATTGCAACAACATCATGTTGTACACAGGTTCTTTGGATGAAACAAACTGTGAAATATATGCAGGTTGAGTATGATGAGCCCATTCCAATCTATTGTGATAATACAAGCACCATCAGTATCTCAAATAACTCGATGATGCACTCCAAGACGAAGCACATTCCAATCAAGTATCACTTTCTACGAGAGCAGGTTGCAGAAAAGAACATCAGAGTTGAGTATGTGGGCACAAAATAATAAGTGGAAAACATCTTTACAAAACCACTTCCACGAGAATCCTTTGAGTATCTTCGCCAGAGACTCAGAGTTATTTCTACTCCAAAATGAATGATTTTGAATGCTTATCTTATATGTCTTATATGTACATGAGGAAGCACCATAAAGAGGACAATTCAGTCAAGGGGAGAAGCCCCGGATGGAAAGATACCTTTGCCATTGATGACAAAGGGGGAGAGATTCATCAGATGTAGAGGACAGAGGCATGGTTCCAGGGAGAGAAATGGTCACAGAGATGCAGAGGACAGAGGTATGTTTCTAGGGGGAGCATGAGTGATATGACTTCAGTATTGC
This sequence comes from Picea engelmannii, assembly GCA_009831015.1. Taxonomy (NCBI): domain Eukaryota; kingdom Viridiplantae; phylum Streptophyta; class Pinopsida; order Pinales; family Pinaceae; genus Picea; species Picea engelmannii. Next base: position 44,453 of record ML838913.1, read on the forward strand.
ATGACATAATTTCAATTTTTCATCAGAGTGTTTCCATCAATTCCAAAGGGCGAGATTGTTGATTAAGGTTGGTTGTCATTGATGTCAACCCTTGAAGAAAGCCTAGTAGCACAAAGGTTTGGGTAATGGACCCAAGTTTGTTTGATGTAAAGATGACTAATTATTGTCTTGTCATGATTGATAATAAGTATAAATGGATGAACTCCAAAGTGGTCCCCTTATGGTGAAATCCCTCACGGGAAGACACTTTACGGATTGAGTTATCCTAGAAGTATGGTTAGAGAACCCATGCTTATTTGTGGAATAATGAGATTAAGGTCAATGAATTTGTTAGTGAAACTATCCTATATGGATATTTCTTTTCATTCCATTTCTGGTGGTATGTGGAACGTCACATAACTCCTCACGGTTTGAGAGTTATGGCCTTACGAAGTTGGAGGACCCTCATATGTCATCTAGAAGCCCTAAAAGGTCAAAGTAGTCAAAGTGGTTTAAGATATTTTAGAAGGTAAATAATAAATTTAAGTGATGAGTGTACTATAATTCAAAGTGAATACAAAATAAATTATTTAAATAATAAATTTAATGGAGAAATTAGAAGTGGGTTAACCCTAAAATAAGGAAAGTGGGCAAAGTGACCTAGAAGATGTTTTTAAGGAAGCTACTTGGAGAGTATAAATAAGAGGCAAGGCTCTCTCATTTTAGATCACACTTGAGAATATTGAATATCTATAGGTGTATAAGGTAACCAAAGGATATCTAAGTTGAATTTTAGAGGGAAGGTGAAGAAAAGAAGGCTGAAATTCAAGTGAGGATAAATTATTTTGATGATGCTTTCTAGGGTATGTTATTTACAGGTCATCTCACCATTTTCACAATAATTTTTTTTATAGAATGATTCAGACCGTGAAATTGATATTCCATTGAGGAAACATATCCAAGTATATTTATTAAAAAATTCATCTTGTGGGTCGTTGTATGTTTGGAGTTACACTCCGTGGAAAATAGGGTTTGTGGCTAGTCCTGAAACTAGTCTAAAACATGTGTTTCAGGTAAAAAAGTCATAACTTATTCATAACATATACAAATTCAGTAAGACCAAATGTTTTGGCTAGATTACAGTTTCTAGTATTCTTTGGAACATTTTCATATACATTCAACAAATATTCCATGTGGGGCACGCTCTACAAGGTCGCTCTCTAGAATAAGCCAGAATTCAGCAAGGTATGCCATTTTTGCTATAACTCCTTTTCTGAGAGGTTCCAAGTAGTGACAATTGGATGAATTGCACAAAACACACTGAAGAACATTGTGTATCATTTTCAGATCTTTATTGATTATAGGTACATAGTTATGATTATTTCAAGTTAGGGTTGTTGACTAATCCAAAACTAGTCATGTGAGACTAAGGAAAAGTTTGATGAAAATGCTAGTCTCTTATTGTTAAAGTTAAGGAAGGTTTGTAGGTATGTGATAATATACACCAGGTCTATTACAAAGTTACAAATCATATTTGGATGATGAAATTCATGAGGGATTTTGGTTGAGGTACATGTTGGGTACATGGTTGATACAAGTAGTTGAGGAGTTGGCACATACATGAGGTGTATAGTTGATGATGTTGGTACATATTGATGAGTCATAATAGATGAGTAGTTGACACATGATTGGTACATACTTACTACATGGTTGGATTTACTTGTTTATGGCACAGGTTGATTACAGGTTGTTTGGTATAGGTTGGTTCATGGTTGATGCACTTGTTTATGGTACATGTTGATTACAGGTTGAGGTACAACTTGATGCATGGTTGATGCATGGTTCAAGTTTATTGGTACAGGTTTACAATGCTATATCTCACAGTGACAATGTGACAGTGTTTCCATCATTCTACTTCTACTTCAGGGCGGTTGGATGAGGCAATGATAGGTGGTTGTAGCCACCTTCTGGTTGTAGCAAGAGCACATAGGGAGTTGTAGCCTCCTTCTGGTTGTAGCCAAAGAATTGGGGTGTTGGAGCTTCCCTCAAGTTGTAGCCTGAGAAACTAGGGGGTTGGAGCCTCCTTCCAGTTGCAACTGGAAAACAAAGGAAGTTGGTGCTTCTAATGAATGTAATTCTTTAAGACATATAAGAAAAAACATTATTTGGTTTTCTCCCGCTTTGGGTTTCCATGTAAAACATTGGTGTACTGTGTATGTGTATGATTTTTCATTTGTTCATTGCTCATTATTGGATGATAATTCTACAATGATATAACACTTTGATTATTTGGTTAAAAAGGATTATAATTTCTCTATTACTGATTCACCCCCCCCCCCTCAGTAATCCAACAACAACAACCAAAAGCATGGTTCGAGGATTCTCTCGGATAGAAGGAGTTGATTTCATAGTTTGAGATGAAGGATCTTGACCGGATATATTGGGATTGGAAGTGTGGTCGGCACCAGATGAGATATTTAGTGAGGATATTGAAGATGTTTATCATGATGGATAGGAATCCCGTGGCCACACCTATGATGACACATATGAGGAAGTTGTGTGATGAGATAGGCATTTTCTTTGCAGAGAGAACCTTGTACAAGTATATGGTTGAGGCATGACCGTATTATTAGGTTACAACATATAATGCAGGTACCTATGTTGTGGTACAAATAGATATGATTGATCTCCAATGATCAAGTATGGTTGTCGAGATACATAGTTTTTGGATTGGGAGTGCAGAAGACAGATCTAGCACATGGGGTGCTACTTCAGCTTGGGATCAAGCAGGATTTCTAGAAAAGAAGGAAAGAATATATATGTAGCACTTAGTTATATATCATATCCATTGATGCAAGATATGAATCAGGGTGGATTTTCAAAGGATATTGCATGACTTCATCAGATACATGGTGTAGGAAGAAGTTGTGAGACTCCACAGATGATAATATAGTTGACATTTGCACTAAGCCTCTGTCTGGAACAAGCTTGGAAGTAATGAAAATGTTTCCCTAGGGAAGTATTGATGATTGCAACATCATTTCGATATTCAAAGATTGATCAGACATACTTAATCATGTGGGAATAGGCCTAGATGTAATCTTCGTCGGACTGAAGATTCAAGTTTTTGCTAGATATCCTATGTGTGAATTTCACTAGGAATTGAAACTCTCACGAGTAGGTGAGTAGTTAACTCATGAGTAGGTGAGTAGCCCCAATAAGCATCCAGCCGACTTTATATCCATAGGAACTGGGTTGCATACCATGGAAGATAGGGAACATCTACATCTGGAGTAGATGTACCCCGACGTAGACTTCAAAGAAATGAAGACTCGAGGTGCTTGAGGTAAAATTCCACATGTCCAATAGCATCGAGTTGAATGCATTCACAGAGTGACCCTATGAGAGGATCACCATGAGGTGTTTGTGGCTCCGATGTGGTCATAATTCTTTTCATGGGACAAGAACAACCTGAGGTGCTAGACACACATGTCCAATAGCATAGACCTAAATGCATTCATGGATTAATCCTATGAGAGGATCAACTATGAGGTGAATGTGGCTCCGATGAGGTCACGATTCTTATCATTGGATAAGAATGACCTGAGGTTCTAGAGACATGGTTGTGGATATGGATCATCAATATATATAAATGAGGATCATGGATATTGTGATGATATGTTTTGATGCCATATTGTTGCCAGATGATGCTGATAGTAATGATGATACTCACGACATGGGTGTATCCATGGGTGAGCATGACATGTGGGTGTAGCTCATGACAATGATGGTGCTACACACTACGAGTTGTATCTCTAGTGTTCTCTAGCGGGTTGTGGCCCCTTGAAAATTTTGACAGGTCCACATGGGTGTAGCCATGTGTGACGTGGTTATGCTACCTGTAGAATGTGTTAGTGTCCTATAAATAGGTTGTTAGGGTTTGATTTAAAAATGTATGATAGGGTAAAGTAATGCCTTGGTCTCATAAATACCATGGAAATTTTCTCTTAGGTCATGATTCAATGGGTTTGTGATTAATAAATTTGTTTAGATAAGGTCATAAAATAAAGTTTGATTCTTGAATCATGTGGTATTGGTGTCAAAAGATAGGGGTTGTCATGTCACCAAAGAGTCATAATGAAATATCATGAGGTCAATCCAAATGAGTTAGAGTCATTCATGTCATGGTTCAGAAAATCTCATGAGCTCAAATCTGTAGGAGGCACGTGGCATCATCAAGTAAATTAGAGCACTACACAAGTTGTTGCCCAGCTTCCTAATGTTGCGCAATTGGATTTTGAAGTACAACACGATATTATAGGTATGAGTGGTCACTTAATTTGGTTTTTGCATTCAATTTTTTCATCTTCCATGTAAAGAAACCCCTCAAATACCTCTTTTATTCTAAATCTGTAAATATCCCATTCAAGCTTATTGCGCACGGGCTACAGGGGACATTGCTCACAATGTTACGCATCATCACCTACCTTAATCTTGTGCCCTCCAACTTTTGTTTCGAGTTCTTGGTTAAAATTTGAAAGGAAAACATTTCTTATGAACTAAAAAAATCAAGCTTCGCCTTAAAACACATATCCCTTGCTAAATCAAACCTAATTTATCTCATTCATTGTGCATCTACAAGTGTTGCATTTTACCCTACGTACAATCTTTCTTTTCCATTTCCATGGGGAAATTGACACATACCAAAATCATGGAAACTCCAAAAGGCGGGAGGAAGAACATAAAGGGTGGTGATATTGTCAGATTTGAGCCTTAAGGTCTAAGGCTAGTGAATGTAGATCCATCAATCAGGGTTTCTTTTGAACAAGTGGGTTGCATCAGGTTTTGTGAAAAGATTCAAGGGTGCATGTTGGCACAGGGGCAGACCTAGGGTTCAATGCTTCAACAACGCACCATCAAAACCCTAACTACCGACCCTTTCGGCAACACCTGCGAAGAAGATGAAGTCTCACCTGAGGTAGAAGCGGGGGTGGTTGCAAGACTCAGGTGTCTGCAACCTTAGCTAGGACACAGATATGTGATTCTAACTCTTAGCAAGCACTTTAGCATAGATCATTCATCAGTATTTAACCCTCAAGGCACTCCGCAGATGGCATAGAGCACCGCAACATTCACTTAGATCTAGGTTAAGTTAGCGCTTAGCAACAACAAAATAGGTTTATCACTCAACACTTTCATATATGTCAGATCTACACCCATACATCTAAGAAGCGATCTATCTAAGAGTATCATAGCAAAGCACATAGCATAATCATATCAAAGCATAGCACATGGAAAGAAACCAACACATTAGGTCGAAGCACCAAGCATAACACACAGAGTTACCATGGTTCACCCCCACCCTGGGGCTACATCCACAAATTATTCTTCCTCTTTATTATCTTTGGTCAATCAGGTTACAGCACAAATCTCACACTTGTACTCCACATAGGACAGGAGATCTGCGCGCACCTCACCAGATCCTCCTTCCCCGAGTGGATCTAGCACAGAGCCTTCTTACAATCCGTGCACTCAGCACTTATAGCACTTGCACTCAACTTTGCAAGTCATTCACACAATATGCACAAATCCTTTACTAGCACTTAGCTTATCTTTTTCTTCTCTCTTACATTGCTTAGCTACTTATACTTTACAAAATAGGCCTAAAACATCGGTAAACCCATGGGTCGGCATCCCTTTCCCATTACATTAACCCAAAAAGGACCCAAGAAAGGGGTCTAGCTTCCACGATCTCTGCTTCGCGTTGCGCTCCATCTTTGACAAGCTATTGAAGTCCAAAAATGGTCAAATATGACCAAGTGTTCCTCAAAACTTCGTCAAGGGCCAACAGGCCCCCAACACTCACCTCTGACTTGTCCCGAGTCACTCTGGTCTGATCAACTCCACTTTGAATGTCTCGAGCTTGGCCTGAGCTACTTCAACCTACTGTAGTGCGACATCCTCTTGCTCAGTGAACTCTTGGATCACTGCGTCGTTTACTGGTCCTTCCATGCATTGTTCTGCAATGATGACAACCTGTTCAAGCTCAGCTTCCTGGCTCTCAACTTTAGTGAACAGTTGGCATGCTTTCTCTTGGAGGGGTTGAAGTTGTTGAGAGACTTCCATCACTTTACTTTGCAGCATGTGTACTTGTTGTTGGGTGGTGCATTGTTTTGGAAATCGCTTCATTCTTTCAACTGGGGTCAAGGCCTTCAGTTGCGCCTATAGTGTATCTGCATGTTGCTTTGCTTCTTGGAGCTATGCCTCTAATGTCTACAATTCTGGGTTCTCTGTGAGGTTCTCATAAGTCTGGGCACTTCTAGCGCCCAACTTCTTACATTCCAAAGCCAATTTTTTTAACCTGTCAACTGCGCTACGGGCAGTTGCGTCCCTTAGATCTCTGACTTCTTGGGGAGTCTCGGGCATGGTACGAAGCTCCAGATCTACGATGCACTGCTGAAGTTGTTGGATTACTTCTTCAAGTTATGTCATCTATTGTGGGGCACATTCTTCAATCTTCACTTCAATGACCATCACAGAGCGAAGTGCTTTGTGAACTCATTCCTACACACCAAGTTGCTTTGCTAGCAATTGGTCCTTGCTCTATTGTAACTGTGCTTTCTCCTCCTCCCACTTCACTTGTAAGGCAATCTATTCCTGTTTTGCCTTCCTCTATTATACTATAAGTGTGCTATGTACTTGTGCCAAAGCCTGGGTGGCTTGCGCTGTGTCTTCTTGAGCTTGTCGAAGGCGAGCTTCGACTTTCTCGACGATCTGGTGTAAATGAGTGGGCTCATCGCTTGTTCCTGCTATTCCCGTCGTCAAGGGCTTAGTATAAATGACTCGGTTGCACTGGAGTTCCTACTGTACTTCTTGAAGTTCACCCTTGAGTCGGCTGAATATCTCCTCCTACTTCTCTTCTTTCCTTTCTGCGATCTCTAGTGAGGCATCATTCAGTGCAGCGATCAAGAAGTCATAGTCGTCCTGTGTGAGGGTAGTCTTAAACGTAGTTTGGGTGGCCTTAGTTTTCTTCCATGATGAGGGATTTGGTGGGGTGACCTTCCTTTTCTTAGAGGTCTCCTCCTCCTCTCTAGGTGGAGTAACCCCATTAACTCATGTTCAACCCATTATGGAGTTTTTCAACGGTTGGATGACAAACCTTTATTGCTTTCTTGCCCATTCGGAGAAGAATTCGAATGGGTATATCGGCCCCAACGGCTATATTTCTTCATTGTGGAGAAGTATTCTATGTCGTTGTTCTGATATCTCGTCGAAGCTCCAATTCTTCAATTTTTCTTTCTGCGAAGTATCCTCTAGAACCTCTTGTAACCTTATAGTATTATCCCTTTTCTTTCTTAACTTTCTAGCCTTCTTCCCAGTGAGCTTCGTCTCAGTAATGCTTTTACCATTTTGATGCTTACCTTTTGTGGTCTTAGTTGCTTCACGCTATTGAAATTCTTTCCTAGGGTTTCTGGGTAATGTTTCTTTTGTATCGAAAATAGGTAACTCAATCTTCTATGGATCCTCTAGTGTTCTCTTAGCCCCGACATCAAGGTTGCTAGTATTAAATATCTGCGACCGAATCTTCTGTTCTTCAATCAAGTGTGTGACCCTTCTAGTCATAAAGTATTTTAACTCTTGCTTCTTCTATTCCAAAACTTCTTCTTCCTCTTTTCGTCTGGCTTGTTCTCTATCAATCCAAGGTTTTCCTATGAGCATGGTAAACGGGGTGCTTTATTCAATAAATTTAATGATTTCAAAGTCTTCCTCTGTCGAAGTTCCATTGACATTGATAGGTATCTGGGCGAACCTTCCACATAGGTTTACTAGCTTTCCTCTGAATAAACTTGTTCCTCCTAGGGAAGGGATCAAGGCAGGCTTTCTTATAGCTTCCCAAGTTCTTTCTGGCATAATGTTCACTTGTGTTTCTTCATCAAGAATACAGTCAATGTCGAAGTCCCCTAGTATTGCTTCAAATTGCTCTTTTTCTTTGAAGATCTCTGGTAATTGTACATCTTTATGTTCCTTTAGGGTTTCTTTTATCCGTATTAATATTTTCTCTGATTCTTGTTGGGTTTCTGCCTTTTCTGGATCTAACTTCTGGTCTTCTTGATTCATATTCAGCCTTTCCAACTTAGCAATCATTCTAGGGAAATCCAATACGTCATGGTCCAAAGCTTTGCAATAGAGACAACTAGGTTTTCCCCCAGGGAATTCTTTAGCAAGATGTCCTGGTCTTATACAATTGTAACAAAGAGTTAATCCTCTCTTTCTCTTCAATGATCCCCAACTCTTCTTGTACTGCGCACTATGATCATAGTGGCTAGCCTGCAAAAATTTCTTTCTAGGATCCTGCATCCACTTGTTAGTCCAGACATTCTTTCGATACATAGGTATAACATATCTATTATTATATTTAGCATATCTATTCATATCAAACTTTCTTTCATCTATTACTTCCCTAGTTTTTAATCTAGGACAGAATCTATTGAACATACCTAGATCCATGCTCTAAAAACAAAACAAAAAATTACTTATCTTACTTCTACAGAGCACAAAGATTCCAGATCTGAGAACTTTTGACTATTCTTACCTTTATTAGAGCACAGAGCTTACAGATCTTACCTCTTTTATTCATATCTGACTTCTTTCTTTCAGAAATTTCCACTTTACTTTTCTTAGAGCATAGAGCATTCAGATCTCGCTTCTTTTCTTTGGATCTGATCTTCCTTTCTTCAAATCTAACCTTATTCCTGGCTCAAAGCTTCACAGGTCAAGTAAAAAGATGCACACTAGGGCGACGGATCTATGCACAAAGCTTCCTTTTGCACAAAGTTTCTTCTTTCTCAGTTCCCAACAATCACAGTTTCAAGTCCCCACAATAGAACCATTTGTTGGCACAGGGTCAGACCCAACATTCAACGCTTCAACAACGCACCAAAAAAACCCTAATTACCAGCCCTTTTGGCAACACCTACGAAGTAGATGAAGTCTCACCCGAGGTAGAGGTAGGGGTGGTTGCAAGACTCAGGTGCTTGCAACCTTAGCTAGGACACAAATCTATGATTCTAACTCTTAGCAAGCACTTTAGCATAGATCATTCATCATTATTTAACCCTCAAGGCACTTCGCAGATGGCACAGAGCACCGCAACATTCACTTAGATCTATGTTAAGTTAGCACTTAGCAACAACAAAATAGGTTTAGCACTCAACACTTTCATATATGTCAAATCTACACCCATACATCTAAGAAGCATAAAGAAAAGTGGATCTATCTAAGAGTATCATAGCAAAGCACATAGCACAATCATATCAAAGCATAACACATGGAAAGAAACCAGCACATTAGGTCGAAGCACCAAGCATAACACACAGAGTTACCGTGGTTCACCCCCACCCTGGGGCTATGTCCACAAAGTCTTCTTCTTCTTTATTAGCTTTGGTCATTTAGGTTACAGCACAGAGCTCGCACTTCTACTCTGCATAGGACAGGAGATCTATGCGCACCTCGCCATATTCTCCTTCCCCAAGTAGATCTAGCACAAAGCCTTCTTACAATCCATGCACTCAGCACTTACAGCACTTGCACTCATCTCTGCAAGTCATTCACACAGTATACACAAATCCTTTACTAGCACTTAGCTTATCTTCTTCTTCTCTCTTACATTGCTTAGCTACTTATACTTTACAAAATAGGCTTAAAACATGGGTAAACCCATGGGCCGACATCCCTTTCCCATTACATTAACCCAAAAAGGACCCAAGAAAGGGGTCTAGCTTCCATGATCTCCGCTTTGCGTTGCGCTCCATATTTGACAAACTGTCGAAGTCCAAAAATGGTCAAATATGACCAAGTGTTCCTCAAAACTTGGTCAAGGGCCAACAGTACATCATGTTGGTGGAAAAGGAGTTTGCATTTATTTTTAATGGCATTGGGGCTAAGGTGGGAAACATGCAGTTTTAGGTTTTTGAGGACACTATCGTTGCTGCAAAAAATATCCCTACTCATGGAGATAAATGGTTCAAATGTATGCAATTTGATATATCCTGTTATCATGAGATTTTGAAGCCTGAATTTAGAAACATTGATTTTGGAGCCACCATACCCAAAGAACTTCTACTAGAGAATCATAGTAATTTGTTGAGGATAATTCAAAGGTTTTTTACATGTGAAGGGAGATTCACTAGGGTTTTCCAATATCATATCAGGCTCTTAATGCACTTCATTGGTAGGAAACCCTTGATTCTACCCTATTACCTTTCCATAAGCCTAGGGAATATGGTTGACAAAGTACAAGTAAGGAAAGATCAAGGAGAACCTATCCTCTTCCATTTTTCACTGATAAAATTGTTGGTGTTAGAAGATCTTAGAAAGAGGAATCAAGATTTGGAATCTTTTGTATCATCGTCACATATAGTAGTTGATTCTTTTAGTAGCCCTCAAAGCATGAGAGATACACCTTCATCTGTAGAAAATACCACCACATTTTTCCCTGAGAGTTCTGTCAAAAAGAGGGTCAAGGAAAATGAGGAACCTGTAGTAAGTCAACAAGCTAAAAAGAAGGGGAAAAGATCCAATTTTCTCCAGAAGAGGTCACAACACCTAGAAAACCAACTACTAGGTCAACAACTAAAAGGATTCCTGCCATGCACACATCACAAGCACCTGATGAAGATCCAAAGGATTTCATAGAAACAGACTTCTCTAATGACAAACATAACCTTATCATTGAGCTACAATAACAGTTAAAGAAATCCCATTTTGTCATAGCACAGTTGCAGCATGAAAACATGGAAATGAAGAAAAACTCCTTGGAGTAGGCCTCCAAGAAAGATATCTCAGTGACACATGAAACATAAGTTCTTGTAACTCCAACAAGATCCAAAACAAAGGGTAAATGAAAGGTAGTGGAGAAAATTCCATAAGTGAAATAAATACCTAAGCCTAGTGTTCCTTTGACCAGATCCTCAACCAGAAAGTTCAAATCTTGAAAAGAACCCCTAGCAAAGAGCTATCCAACACAAATAGAAAAGAAGAGAACTACTTGTGATGAGGGTCAACATACTTTCAAAATATTAAGAAAACAGTTGAGGGAAGCACAAGATATGATAATCCGGCAGAGGGATGAGAATAGAAGAGAAAAGATTAAATGTATAGAACTCATAGATGATTGTGAGCCTGCAATAAACAACGTTATATTCATGGTGAAAAGAAACATGCCTCTACATAAAAAGTTGAAGAACATATATCAACAAAATATGACTTTGAGAAAACAGAACAAAACACTCAAACAAAACTTGCAGTAGATGGAGATAGTCAAGATGGGGAAGGGAAATTTTGATTTTCTTGCTGAAGCAACAAAAATTTGAGTCCCTGGAGTTGGATTCATCAATTTTTCCTTTTGTCAATGAGCAGCAGAAAAATCCTAACCCTAATTATCAAAATTCCCTAAATATTTGAATATGGAATTCCTGTGCACAGTGATTTTTTTTTATGGATCATTATACATTATCATGTTACTTCCCTACCATGCATTGGAGTCTTCGTTTTGATCTATAAATGCAAAATTTACAGTGGTGCAGCAGGCATGTCACACAACTGTAACATTCCAATTTCAAGGAGAAGAATGAAGTTCTTTGTCAAGTTTTGAGTGGGAATATCAAAGTGATAATGAGATAGACATTGAATTCATCAACATGATGAGTTTATCAGTCAAGAGGTAAAGTGAGCTCATTCATGGTAGTTTTACATATATCAAGGTTTTAAGGTTTGAGACGAAAATGATTTTTTTGAAGGAGGGAAGGGGTTATAGAGCACCTTGACATGATTATGAAGTTATTATTACCATTAAACATCATCATAAATCATCCCAAGTTAGAAAAAACAACCAAAGTGCAGAAAGAGCAGTTGTTGTGCAACGTCACTATGTTTCTGTTGTAGGTTGTTGTTGCGCAACATGCATGTTGTGCAGTGACAAAGTTTCCATAACACCTCCAAATCAATTTGACTGAGTCAACAAGGTGTTCCATCTTGTCCACATCGAATGCAAGGGTTGATAGCATCATATTAGGGACTTAAGGATTTGTTTTTATCAGGTTGTTATGTGAAATTAATGAGTCAATTTTGACTCCTTCTTAGCAGTTTGTTCAGATTTTGTAGCCAAATATATTGTAATTGTAGCATTATGATATGATGGTAGTTGAATTCGAATTTTGGAAGGATAGGAACATATTTTTGTACATTTTTTATGAAGTTATGTGAGCTTGGGGTTGGAAAGTGTGTAAGAAAAACATCATTGAATACATTTTTCAATTCTCTCTGATATTAATGAAATTTGTTGGATCAGAAGTCCCTGAAATTTGACTTTAGATATACATTTAATTGTGTTGTTTTATGCATGTGATCCTACGATTCTAGTCTTCTAGTATAAATGCATCTATGTGATATATATTCTTCTTTATGTTAATGTGAAATATATGTATCAGAATCCATCTGCATCTGATGCTCCATTGCATATAATTTTAGTTGTCTTTCTATTGTAATCACCTTGGGATTCATCGTTGATAGATTCCCTAAGGGGTTATTTGTTTTCTTTGTAAAATTATATCTACAATGATATCTAATTGGCCTAAAGGAGTGCTTTCTATCTTGCCTATGATCAGTCACCTTTCAATTCACCAAGTATCTAGTAAACCTTCATTGATTTTTGACCCTTTAATGACTCCATTTCCCAATGGACTTTCTATCCACATTGCCACCAACTCGATAAATTCAATATTTCCTTAGAGATCTAGCCTTTGGACGATATACCAAATCAATCCTTTCAATGATTGATTTGAAGAGAGAGAGAGAGAGCCCTCTCTGGGTTGGAAGGGCTAGCTTCCAGCCTCAAGTTGGTTTGTGGTTTGATTTGTTTTCCTCATCCAAAAGAAATTTACAGAGTTATAACATTTTTGCGTCATTGTCGAGGAGTGAAGGTGAAATCTTCCATGGAAGAACAATAAAATTTTCAAATCTGGTTCCTGAGGGTGACAATGAATCAAACACAGCTTTGGCTGAATATTCACTCTGGCGACTCCAAATTTGAAGATCAGTTGTTGAAGATAATTTTTTTGTTAGAAAATCATGTCTACAGAAATAAAACACACAAGGCATCATCCAGATCCTAATCCTCTAGAAGTTGTTGATAATTCATAAAAGATTCTTTGCAAAACTAACAAGAAAGCACCACAATTAGGTATTTTTCTGGATCAAGTTTCATCATTAACTAAAGATGGAGTAAAGGCTATTCAAGATCCGTATTTTGATATAATTTTTTTGTAGCCTTTATTTAGATCCAAGTTAGAGTTAGATATGTCCCAAATTATTTTTGATGAGAAGAGATTACTTTCTTTGATTGATTTCCTTTACAGTCATCAGTTTTCTCTTTAAAAAGTCATGCATTGATTTTATCTAACACAGTGGTTGGTATCCCTAAGTCCTCATCATCTAGTCAAGCTTCTCCTTCAAGCCCTCCTAGAATCATGGTAGCCAAATTTTCCCCGTTATCTCTCCCTGCTGCACTTCATGACCTACCACAAAATTATGCACAACGAATTAAACAATTTGATGTAGAAGGAGACACAACAACTCAACAACATTTAGATAGATTCACTTATTTCATAGATCTTGAATAAGTATACTATGAATATGTTAAGATGAGGTTATTTGAAAAAATTATTTTAGGATAATTTAGGAAATGGTTTAAGTCTCTCCCAGCAACTAACATTCCCAATTTTGACAATTCTGAACCTATTTTGCTTGGGAGGTGGTGTAATACTAAAAACCCTTTGCAGTTGTTGACACAATATAATAGTTTGAAGAGAATACCTATTGAGACATTTCATGAATTTTCCACCAAATTTATGAAGGTTTATAACTCCATCCCTGATCAAGTAAAGCCTCCTCCAAGGGTTGCTCAAGTCCATTATGTTGATGCATTTAAGAGTGAATTTTCCTTGTTGCTAAGAGAGAGGGGATCCACTTCTTTGAATGATACGATGAATGATGAAATTGAATTAGAAGTGAACCTAGATGCATCAGGAAATATTAAGCTCCAAATAGAAGTTGAAAAGAAGAAGGAAAAAGAAGAAACACTACCCTCTACCTCTCAAGCATCAGAGGAAAAATTGGACTTGATGTTAAATACTATGGAGAAATTGGTAGAAAATTTGTCATTGGATGACAAGAATCATGAGCTTCAATACAAAAATAATAATTTTAGAAGGCCTCTAGTTCCTCAAATAAGGCAAAGGGAACAAAGGATTCCAGTTGATCATCCAGTCATACCTCCTTTCCAAAAAATTATGTTGGAGAAAATTTTGATGAATCTCCTGAAAATATTCATTGTTTCAATATAGAAGAGCTACAAATTTACCGAACTAAATAATAACATGATATGTTCATGCAATACCAAACCTATGAGTTAAAGGAGAAAGAGGATTACCGGAAGGGATATCAGAATGCAATCATGGAATTCCAGAAACAATATAATCTTAGAAATAAGAAAACAGTAGCAAGTCCTCCAAAGGATCCCAAAGATGGTATTCCCTCTTCTAGTCATCAGGAAAAAGATCTTTCAAAGAAGGACACACTAGATAAAGGTAAGCAAAAAGGATATCCCCCAAGGAAAGTTCCAGAAGTAAGGAAAGATGCGGTCATTAAAGAAATAGAAAAATTATAGCTCCCCTTTAATTTTGAAAGTGAAATGGAAAAAAATTAAGATTTATGTTCCCTTTAATGAGCTGATCAGAAATGTGGAATGTAAAAATCAGATTATAAATATGCTTAGAATGGAACAAATATCTGATACCCTTAATGTGCAAGATGATCACCCTGTTATTTTGTTTTGCCCCAGGATTGAAAAAAGTGGTGATGATGGTGATGTACCCCCCTTCTATATCAGTCTAAATATTCATGATGTAACTCTTCATAATGCAATGTTGGATTCAGGGGCATCTCACAATATGATGCCAAAGGTGATCATGAAGGAGTTGGTTTGGATATCACTAGACCATACAAAGATCTGTTTTATTTTGATTCTAGAAAGGTGAAGTGTTTGGGTCTAATCAAAGACATTGTTGTTTCTTTAGCTCAGATCCCATCAAAAAGTATGGTCATGGATTCAGTTGTTCCGGACATTCCTCCTAAATTTGGCATGTTATTGTCAAGGTCATGGGATACTAAACTCAAAGGTAATCTACAATTGGATATGTCTTATGCTACAATGCTAGTCTTTGGCTAGGACAAAAGGTTATATAGAGAGGTCTTATTGAAATACATGATAAGTAGCAAAGATAAACCCAACAATCATCCTGTATATTCAATTGATATTGATATTGGGTCTACTATCTTCTATAATGATTTGTGTTTTAAGGAAGATGATCAGAATAATCCAAAATATTAGAAAGCAGAATCAATTTCAGAACAGAACATAAATGAAGATGAGGGTGTATGGAATATGGACTTTGATGGAGCAGTCAACAAAGAGGGAGTAGGGGCAGGTCTCTGGATTATTCCTCCTTATGCTAATTCTAATTCAAAACTATGTTCCTATAAGTTGCCCTTTGATTGCACAAATAATATGGTTGAATATGAAACTCTTATTCTAGGTTTGAACACTCTAAAAGATTTGGGTGAAAAGAAGATATATGTACATGGATATTATGAACTTGTAATCAATCAAGTCAAAGGTACATACCAAACTAAGCATCCTAGAATGAAGGCCTATAAGAATCTAGTCTTGGATTTGCTTGAAAATATTCCTAAGTGTAACATTTCAATGGTGCCAAGGGAACATAATCTGATTGCAAATTCTCTTGCCACATCAGTGTTAAGGTTTAAGCTATTATTAGGTTTATTTTCAATTTACTAGATAACCATAGCATAGATAGGATCATTGAGAGAAACATAATCACAAGATACACAACATTTATCCTGGGAAACCCTCATGGGGGAGAAAACCCAGTAAAAACTTCCTTAGTATAGATAGCCAATACAATGCTAAGACAATAAAACAAACACTAGAAAATATTCTCCATTGAGCAATGTGCCTCTCTCTTCCTTCTTTCGACAACTGGCAACTGCAGCTTCCTTAAAAATTGTGCACTAGATAAGTGAGTTGAGGGAGTGATCAAATGAGGCATTGTCTTCCTTTATTTATATAAACAGACAGGTGTTGAAAAGGTGTCTCTTCACTAGGCAGGGCCGACTTGTCTTCTTAGTGGTTAAAACCACTTTAATTAGCCTGGGGGGCGAATTCTCAATTTGCATAATATATTTAGGGTTTTACCAATCCACAAAAAGGGGATTTGGTCAATTACAATGCCCAACATGATAAATACATAAAAGGGGATTTATCTAATGAATAATAACTCAATAATAAATATAATACTCTTTGCAGTTACAATATTTCAACACTCCCCCTTAACATGAAGGGTATTCTACATACACAGCTCAATACAACATCATCAGGAGAGAGAGAGGGAAGCAACATCAACAACATCTGGAACACTAACTAGCATATCTATAAATCATCGGAAGATTTTCTCATCATCATCGTTCACAACATGGAGTTGGAGTAGCATCATCATCCTCATCAACATGAGGCTAAAGTAACATAATCATCATCTTTAGCGTGAGGTTAAAGTAATATCATCATCTTCTTTAGCATGAGGCTAAAGTAACATCATCACCTTCTTTAGCATGAGGCTAAAGTAATATCATCAACATCTTTAGCATGAGGCTAAAGTAACATCATCATCTTCAACATTAAAGCTGAAATAACATCATCATCATCATCATCATCTTCAGCGAGAAGTTGAAGTGACATCATCATCATCATATTCAGCAAGAGGTTGAAGTGGCATCAACATCATCATCATCTTCAACAAGAAGCTGAAGTGGAATCATCATCATATGTATCAACATGGATTAGTATAACACTAATACACCATCATCATCATCAATAACAAAACAAGGTTTATACAAAATCAACAACAATAGTATCAAAACATGAAGGCTGGAGCATCATCAACATCAACACTAGGATGGAAATCTTCAGCATGAAGACGACATCTCAACAACATCAACACAAAGCCGTAAATATTCAGCACGAGGTTGAAATCACAACAACATCAGCACAAGGCTAGAAATCTTCAGCACGAGGTTGGCATCAACAACATCAACACGAAGCTAGTAATATTCAGCATGATGCTAGCATCAACAACATCAGCACGAGGATGGAAATATATAACATGAGGCTATCATCAACAACATCAACATGAAGCTGTAAATATTCAACATGAGGCTGGCATTAACAATATCAGCATGAAGCTGGAAATATTCAACACGAGGCTGACATCAACAACATCAACACAAAGATGGAAATATTCAGCACTAGGATGGCATCACAACAACATCAACACAAAGCTGGAAATCTTCAGCACTAGGCTGGCATCAACACTACTCCCCCTTTCAAGGGAGGTCCTTTCGGAATACACCAAGATTATCTCGAAAGTGCTCAAACTTTACATGAGATAGAGGCTTGTTCAACACATTTGCAACATGTTCATCCATGCTAACATACTAGAGCTTTATGGCTCCTCTCTGCACCATATCACAGATGTAATGATATCATATCTCTACGTGTTTCGACTCATCATGGAACACATCATATTTATACAACTCTGGTTATCACATAGGATCACAGTGGCTTCCATCTCCAGATCAAATAGATCTGTCAACAACATTTGATTCCATGCAGATTCACAACTGGCGGAACATTCAACAATTTATTCTTCTTTTATCGTGTTGAGAGTAATGTTGGATTTCTCCCTACTCTGTCATGAAGTCATGGTTGACCCCAGACTGAAACAACATCCTGAAGTGTTGTTTCTATTAGAAACACTTCCAGCTCAATCTGGATTAGTATATATATACAATATGAAGTCATGATCTCCATTATAACTGAGACCACAATCTTATGTACCTTTAAGGTACCTCGTCACATGTTTTGCAACAACCAGTTGAACACGTCCAGGCTCTACCAGAGATTGACTCAAGGTGTTCACAACAAAACATATATCTGGCCTAGTGTTTGTCAAATACATCAATGATCCAATGATCTGTCTGTACAGTGTAACATCAATCAATTCTGATGAAGTGTTAACCAGGAGCTTCAACTTTGTTTCCATGGGTGTATTCATGAATTTTCACTCCAACATATCAAATCTATTCATTATATCAACTGCATACTTCCCTTGGTTAAGGAAGATCTTCTCTAGGCTCTTCCAAATTTCAATACCTAAGAGATAAATCATTAGGTCTTTCATCAAACTTTGTAGTGAGCTTCTTCTACAATCTGTGGTGAGATTTTCTTCATATTGTAAATAATACATCATCTACATATAGTAGTAACATCATTGGCTCATCATTCATAACCTTGAGATAAAGGTTAGAATCAACTTTACTCTTGGTAAAGCCCAAGCTCGTCAGGAAACTATCAATTCTTCCATACCAAGCTCTAGGAGCTTTCTTCAACACGTACAAAG
>ML838914.1:21518-44090 GCA_009831015.1 Picea engelmannii
CTATGCCCATGGCCCCTGCCCCTCACCCACGTGCTCTTTAAACCATTTTGCAACTCCCACGCTCCAATAGTATGGAGACCATAATGGCATCAGACGTGACCTATCACCTCCTTGACACTCTTCCTCTGGTCGCCCACGTTCATTCCCCTCACTCTCACCTTGCCTCCCTTACAAATGAGCTCTCTAAGATCCTTCAACATCGCCCCTTTCTGATCAGAGCTAGGTGGAGGCTCTACTCTACACCCTGTCCTCCCAATTTCTCCCCCATGCTTCCTCGCCAGCACGCCACCCCCACCCTGTGACGGAGTGGTCGCGGCAGACGTACCTCCTCATCTCCTCACCTACCCTTCCTATCCAACCAGGATGGCTTCAATTGCTCTGTTATGGATTCCCTGTGACAATTGCTTGATGGCTGGGAAGAAGAGGTCTATGGCTCCCTCCCATCACCTTGTCGCACCTCCAGGCACTGATGCATCTATTGGGTGGTCAAAAATATTCTCGCTCGCACCCTCCTCAGCCTCCTTAGTGTCTTTGTTCCTATCCCTTCTATATGACCTCACTCACCCCACTCCCCCACTGCTCCCNCCCTGCTCCAGCCTCTCCCAGCACTCATCCTCCTCCCACTGTGGCCCCTCGCACCTCCCTGACGCCTCTCAAGACACCTAGCATCAACACCAAGGTGACACCTCCAGCGATAAGCGACACGTCGACAGCTCCAAGCATGCACAGCTCGGCGACAACAACGGCTCCAGGTATCAAAATTATGTTGATTGTCCCAGGCATGCACAACTCGTTGAAGGTTCCCGACATCAAAACAGTTGGCATCTGGGTCAAACACCCGTCCACAGATAGCTCCAGCTCGGCTAGTGACAGTGATAGTGACTTTGGTGGTTGTCCAGTCATTGAATAAAATCCCATGGATGGCACCCATCCTTGATTTTCATTCCTTGGCACCACTTCTCAAGTTTTTTTCAGGTTTATTTAGGTGTTTGCAAACTTCTTTGATTTCCGGTAAAAGACACACGGACAACTAAAAATCGGTCTTATTTTTTTGGGGTATGCTTAGTTTCCCATCAAGGGAAGGCAGAATTTCACGCTTTGTTTCCCACTAAGGGCAGGCATAGCTTTGTTCACTCTGTATTTTCTTGACTATACTTTACTTCACTGTCTTTTAATATAAGTCTTTTTTAGGAATCCATATATTCTTTCTTGGTTCACTCTTTTCTACATCTTATGTTTCATTTGATCTTTGAATGATGATTGGAGTGTCCTCTCAAAAACATTAAAACTTGTAAACTCCAACACAATTCATATTCGAAAGCTTTATCATAATTATGAAATGAAAAACTGTGAAAATATTCATACTCAAATACAACCAAATTTCTTTCCTAAACTTTTATTTTCAAATTTAATCATATTACATAATAACACTTGGATTTTTGAATGAAAATAATATGAATTGTTAAAACAAAAATTTATAAAATATGGTTTTAGATTTCTTTCCTAAACTTTTATTTTCAAATTTAATCATATTACATAATAACACTTGGATTTTTGAATGAAAATAATATGAATTGTTAAAACAAAAATTTATAAAATATGGTTTTAGATTATTTTTAAGTGAACTAAGTTTTACATACAAATAATTTAAAATCATAATAGAAACTGCTATTTAAAATCATAATACAAACTGCTATTTAAAATCATAGTACAAACTGCTATCCTGAAATTGTCATTGAATTAATTTTGATTTTTTAACCA
Organism: Picea engelmannii; assembly: GCA_009831015.1. Taxonomy (NCBI): domain Eukaryota; kingdom Viridiplantae; phylum Streptophyta; class Pinopsida; order Pinales; family Pinaceae; genus Picea; species Picea engelmannii. The sequence continues at coordinate 23,280 of ML838914.1, forward strand.
ATTTTTTAGGAGTTTGACCTTAAGTTATTTTCTCTTTACACAAACTTCCAATTGATAAGATTGTCTGAGCAAAGAAGTATAATTGAATGTAAAATATCCTTACTATTATTATTGTGTTATAACTAAAATCATTGAAGAGTCAATATGATATAAAAGGTTTGAACGTGAAATGGCTATCTACCTGTCATTGCATTATTATTTATTATATGTATTATAACTCTTATGAGAACGCTAAGGTTTTGGTTGTCACCTTATTTCTAAGGAAGTAATTACTTTTATGAGGGTTTACATGTAGTTTATACAAGCATATTCTGCCTTCAATTCTATTATCCATGATACAGTGTATTGTCATTTGTTATCCATAATAGCATGTATTGTAATTTATATTTTTTATTAAAATTATTTATGTTTAATTATTTATTTACCCAATTAAGTTTAAATTTAAAATATGTTATATAGATACAATCATTTCAGTTTACTTTGATAATTTTTAATGTGTTCCCTTTCACCCATTGCATAAGTACATTTTTCACATCACGTGTGGTGTTTGGGTAATATATATAACTTCTTGTTATATCAATATAATAACATGTGGTGTTTGGGTAATATATATAACTTCTTGTTCTAATTTTTAATGTGTTCCCTTTCACCCATTACATAAGTACATTTTTCACATCACGTGTGGTGTTTGGGTAATATATATAATTTCTTGTTATATCAATATAATAATAATATGTGGTGTTTGGGTAATATATATAACTTATTGTTCTATCAATATAGTAACATGTGGTGTTTGGGTAATATATAACTTCTTGTTCTATCAATATAGTAACAAATTACATTTGCTAATTACTCTTAATTAATGAAATAATAATGATTATGTAGAAATAACTATTGTCAAGGGAGATTTTAACAATAATTATTTTTAGAGTATAAAAAATATATGTTTATCATAATAAAAAAGTTATGATATTTTTCACTTTGTTTAGTTTTGAAATTCATTATTTTTCCAATCCCTATAATCCAAGTACATATTTCAAATCAAACATTTAATGTTTAAACCCTTTCACATATATCTAAAGGATAATTAGAAAGTTTCCCTACTAGTGGCCACATACTACCTTAGCTAGTTTACAAGATTTGTAAAGGAAGTTTACTTCTAACTCCCCTTAGTAAGGATCATACATATTGATGGAGTGCATGTTTCTCATTTTTTCTTCTGAATTTCAATCCATTTAAGTAATGACCCATATCAAGTTGATAACTAGAAGTTGTTGGAGAATTTAACAATGCTAATTATTTTGCATCATCCAAATAGGTTAAAGGGATTTTTTCACTTTCTTAATTTGAATTATTTGATCCATGCCTCCTCTTCATTCCCGTAAGGAGGTCATTAGGCTAGGAGACTAGCGGTAGAGGGTTTTCCCCTTAAATCATGATTGTATTCATATCTACACCACAACCCTTGGTGGGTGGGTCAAGGTCCTTTGCAAAAGTTACAAGCTCGAGTGATTTTGGATCTTTTTCTTAATTCCACCCAAAAGGTATACTTCAAATTTTATTTTTCAAAGTATTTCCACCAAGAAGGTTTGTTAATCTTCTGCTTGTGAGCCTAAAAACAATTTTCTTCAAATAAATAAATAGTTGTCACGTGCTCATGCTAAAAATAGAACCTACAATGAAAAACAATATCTTCATAATATATTTGTTGTGTCCAACTACAATTATCACACTCCAACGTAATTTTATCGAGAATTCTTTAGCTCAAATTTGCATAAATGGAGTCTCAAGCATACGTTAATGATGTCACCCAAGTCTTCAGTGTTCATAGCTAAGGTAATAAACATGCCCAAAACATTACCAATAGCCACAAGAGAATTTTATTTCATTGTATTCAAGAGGGACACTAGGAAGTCATATCCAAATTAAGGTTTTTGACAATGACTCAAGATGTGGGTTGAAACTAGGAAACCACAAGTTCATGACAAGGCCTTATTTCTCATGAATCAATGGATATTACTAACACCATTATGCATGGCTAGCTCAAATATAATGTCCAAAATAAAAATAGAAAAACCTTTGGCACGTGAACGTAGTGTCAAAAATCCAAAAGGAAACTCAAGAATCAAACATCCACTTATAGATATTGCTCAATCATGGACATGAGTCATTAAACCTTCAAATTAAATCATGATTCAAAAAATAATATCCTTCCTTCTTGAGCCATATGAGATCAAGATTTAAAACTATGACCGAAGTTGCCTTATTCATGTAGAAAGATGGGATATGAGCCTTCATAGAGAGAAAGGGGAAATTGTCTAAACCTACAAAAGTTGTGGCTTACTTGGTGGAACTCACAAATGTAAAAAGACATCTTTAAAAGAAAATATGAGCAACCATGCCAAAGGGGGAAGCTTTTAATGCTTTGGAGGAGGTTGTCCCTCCATTTTAAGAGTCATCACAATGCTTTAGGATTTACATGGGTGTAATGCTCCACATTATTAAATAATAATAATAAAATTTAAATGGTATAAAAATGAAAGTAAAAGAGATAATAAATAAATTAAAAGATTAAAATAAATAAATAAAATGAACTACTCTCGGAAAAAAGAAAAGATAAATTTATGAAAAGTTAAATTAAGAAAAGGCTAAAAATTGCATGATTAATTGTTGAAAGACAAGTGTAACTTATACATGGAACTTCTTGCATGAATGGGTAAGAAGAATTATATATAATGAAGGTGGAAAAGAAAGTTTGACATCTTTTGCTTGTGTAATTTGTGGGGAAAGGCATGGAAGCTAGCATAGGTAGTTGATTGAGGATTTGGGGACTCTCAATCGTGATCACTGAGAGGTTTGTTGGGAGGAGAGTCGTCTCCCAACCTCTTGCGATGTGTTGGATCAAATCTTGGAGCGCAATTGTTCGACATGTATAGCGTTGTAAGTAAGTCGATGTCTTCAACTCTTAGGTAAGTTTCTCATCACTTGCTTATTCTTGTGAATTATGTAATTATAATCAATGTATTTCCACTTTCTTTGTTTAGTGATTGCAAATTGCTAAGTTTATTTATGCATTTACAATTTGAGCCATTGCATATGATACTAGAGCGAAGTACTAACTCTTAGTGTTTATGGATTTTTCCAAGATTGATATGATGGTTGTTATTAACATAGACTATTCTATGAAGTTCGTTTATTTTAATATGAGACTATTCTATGAAATTCGTTTATTTTAATATGAGTTGTACTGAAAATATTGATTATCGTACTCATATAAAATTATTCTTCGAAGGTTATTGGGTAGTTGACTACAATTAACTTAAAGTTAAAGTTAAGTTTTCATATAAAATTATTCTTCAAAGGTTATTCCGTAGTTGACTACAATTTACTTTTTTTTCCAATAAAAAATTCGCTCAAAATTATATTAGAGTATAAGTTTTTTTACATCTTCAAAGATCCTTAATAAAAAAAAGATCATTCAGTTCTAGCTCGATACTATATGATCCAACAACTATCCACAAAAAGGTTCCTTACAAACCACATAGGGCCTAAAGATATAAACCAGCAAGATAAAGTTTATATCTTCATAATAACAAAACAACACTTGAAAGTTTCGGCTACCAACGGGATGGTAATATTGTTTCACTCCAACTACGAGAAAATTCAAATAGATTTATATGATTAAGTGGACCTCCAGCCCCTCCTACCTATTGGAAAAAGGTTAATCTACCTTCCAGTTCCAATAGAACTTGTTTAGATAATAGGTTTGCCTCCTTATTGAATTCCCTGTAAATATGATGAAAGCTAATTCCTTGAAATATGGTGGTCAAATCCATTGTTCTATGCTTCCATCCTTCGATGTCAATTGCTTGTAGGTTACTCTTATGATTTAGTCAATCAATAACTACCTTGGAATCCCCCTGTATCTATATATTTTGTATAGACCACATATTGGCAAGTGTGAGAGTAGCCCAAACTCCCATAAGATCAGCTTTTGTGTTTGTGCCTTCCCCACAGTTGATGTACCATCTATATACAATCGACTCTGGAAATTTGATGACACCACCAGCTCTACATCGCTTGCCACCTTATATAGCTGCCCCATCAAAAAAAGCAATAGTAAATCCTTATTTTTGTATGATCAAGCAAACTTTAGGGAGACAGAAATATGTGATTGGGGTAGCCAGTTGAGAGATCCAAGTATCTTATAAATCACTGCAGAAACTGAAGGTGATTTCTCATCAAATATGAATTTGTTTCTCTCAAGCCAGATGTACCAACAGGTAAGTGCAACCAAACTTTTTGATACAGTTTTGTCCTTAGTCCAAGTAGCAAAACAATCATTAAGTGTGGCTCCTTCCCATCTTCTTTTAATCTATAGAAGAAGTGTTAATATGTCCCAAACTGTCTTTAAGAAGGTACATTGAATCAATATATGGTTAATATCTTCATAATCATGTTTGCAGAGATAGAAAACCCCAGGTCTCTCCCATCTTTTTTTTTGAAGAGCGTCCCATGTCAGAATATTTTTTTTCGTTGCCATCCAAATGAACAATTTTGTCTTTAATTGAATGTCCTATTTCCATATATTAACCTTCCAGACACACCATATCGAATAATCCATAATAGATATAAGAGTAGAGTAAATATTCTTAACTGTAATGTTCTCGGAAGAGCCCCCCCCCGGTCTATAAAAGTGTGTCATTCATATCATGGAGTGAGATACCAGTGCCTAAAAGTGCTCTACGATATAGGTCCGATTCAGTTGCTAACAAACCCGTTAAGTCCAGCTCCTCACTGCTTAACCAAATCTCAAATAATGAAACAGGATCTCGGGATACTGTCGCTTGTGCCAGTACAGTAATCATTTTTTGTTTTAAATGTGTAATCAGTGCGTCCGATAGGATGGATCTGTCACCTAGACCTAAGATCTGATCTCTTCCAATGGAAATAAGATGTCCCGGCCCTGGACGCCAACTTTTCCAATGGGTAATCACATGTACTAATCTAGTAAGACTATTTCAGATCGTAGACGTTGATATTTGGTTGTGGGAAGCTTGTCTGAACCAATTGATAGCTATTGTGTTGTCTAAATATTTATGCAATAAAACCTTATGCCAAATATCGCCCTGAGTCAATACTCTCCAAAGAGTATTTACCATTAATGTCGTATTAAAAAGAGGGAGGTTCCTAAAACCCCAACGGCCACATTTCTTTGGTCTAGAAAGAATGTCTCATCTGCATAAGTGAAACTGTTGTGTAGTTTTATGACCGCTCCAAAGGAAATTGAACATCATTTTTTGCATTTTATTCAAAATGGAGCGCGGGATGGTCTCCATAGACATCAAATAAATAGGTTGGCTCTCTAGTATTGAATTTACTAAGACAAATCTACCACCCAATGACATCCACTTGTTGCACCACAAACCGATCTTGTTTTCCATTTTTCTCACCAACCAATTCGAGTCTTCAGTCTTATATGCCCCAGTATTTAGGAAGTAGGCTAGATATTTGAAACTGATTGAGAGCTCGGTAAAGGAATGAAGAAGAATCTCCTTAAAAGGTGCAAGTTCAGCATCAGATAGGCCTTCGAAATGTACAGTAGTTTTTTTATTGGTTTATCATTAATCTCGATGCTTTACAGAATAACTGGAGAATTTTGTCAATTTCCATCTATTCTTTTATTGTAGACTTAGTCATAATAAGGACATCATCCACAAATAGTAAGTGAAGTATTTTGATCATTCTAGACACTTTTATACCTGATAGATTTCTTTTGCCAATGCTACTTTTCATTAATAGACTGAGCCCTTCCATAACCAAAATAAAAAGTAATGGTGATAATGGGAAACCTTGGCGCAAACCTCTTCCACTTCTGAAGAATTTTGTCGCCTCACCATTGAGTAATACAACAAATGAAGAAGAAGTAACACAACTCATGATCCAGTTTGTCATCTGGATTCCAAATCCCACTTTTAAGAATGTCAGCCTTAAATGATCCCAATCATTGCAATCATAAGCCTTCCTCAAATCCAATTTCAATACTAGTGACTTTATTTTATTTTTTCTTTATGCTATGTAGACTCTCATGTGCAGTGCTAATAGAATCTTGAATCCCCTATCCCTATTAAATTTAAGATTTTAATTGTATTACGTAAGTGTATTAAAACTAAACGTTGGTTTTAAAGAAATCATTATAAAGTAGCTTGGCCTACAATTGGAAGACGAGGGTGGGTCCAACAACAGCAGAAATATGGTTTATTCCACAAATATTCCTTATTCGGTAAAGCCAGGAGTCCTTATATTATTAAAAACCTTACTACACTATTTATTCCCACCCAAATCACGTGGTAACCTTGGAATTCATATGTTTTTCTTAAGGAAGATTTTAATCTTCTTATGGGATTTTATAAATGGGTATGTAAATTAGTATTGAATTCTTTATTCATGTGTAAATAATATATATCATGTTATTAAGATACATAGTTTACTTATTTAGGGGTTGTTTATTACAGAAGTTTGAATCACTTGATAAATGATACTTGACATTGAATCAACTTAACATTGATAAGATATTAATGATGTTGAGAAATAGATTTCTATTTGTTACAAAGATTGTAATTATGCTCTTGTGGCTTTTATTAATCCTTATGTATTTTTCTCTTACTCAAATTTGCACTTAATAATTCTTGAAATATTGATTAAGCAAAGTAGTCTATTTTTTTTGCACCGTGAACATTTGATGGTTAAATATGGTTGATAAATCTAGTTAAATTTTGGCTTATGATTGGATTAATGGGATTTAGATACCTCTTTGTTCCTCAGAACAATCGTCAGTCCTGAGAGCTTAAATGGTCAAAATCAATCAGATGAATCCTAGACTTGAGCGTTTCTTATGTGTCTTGGAGGTCCTAACAATGCAGGATAGGTTGGATGGGTAGCTTCCTTATGTTAGCTTTATGAGATATGGGTGATTGAATAATAGTGATGTTTCTTTCAGTGGATTGTAATGAAATTGATTGTGTAGTTATTAATATATGTTGTGACGCATGTCACTTGTCTTAACGTTTGTTTTAAAAAAAATACCTCTTTGTACTCACTATTTGTTGTCGTAACAGAGGGTTCGTTACAAGATGTGGTGTTTCTTTAGGGATGTTTTGAAGACACAAATTTTATGAAAATGATTTAGATATGATACGCATATATGTACGATGGATTCATGACAATTGTTTGAGTAGTTAATCGTTTAAATCATAATGAAAGGGTTATTGGTTGACCTTGCTCTGAGGCCATTAACTCAAAACTAATAGTGTCACTTTGACCTAGAATTATTTTAAATGCAATTAATTGTTATTTTGTGTCTAATAGTGTGAGAAATATGCACTAATGTTGAGTTAAAAAGTGAAAATAAGTTTTTTTTCTAAAGATAATGAATGCAACAAATTAATTGCAATTACTAATGAAATTTTCTAGTTATGAATTTATGTATATAATTTATGTGGGATTGTTTTTGAAGTTTGATCCACGTGTTAATTATAAGCATAGAGAGACGAGGATTAGGAGAAAGATTTTTTTTTTAAATTTTGTATCCCCAAGGTTAACGGTATATATCTAACTTATTAAACACTCCATGAAGTTACCTTATGAAGGAAGGGAAAATGATGAGCTTGCAAATTTTTTGTCATAACCATAACCAATTTGGAAGGATGAGATGAACCAATGAAGTTATATGAACGGGATAATGTTGTAGGCCATTAGATAACAAGGCCATGAGTGTTGATAACATGGGAATAAAGTAAATCAGTTACGAAGTATGAAAATTTCACAAGAAGGGGGTAAACACCTTAGCATAAAGGTTGTACTCTCCAACCAAACAAAGATTAGTGATAAAAACAATATGAAATTGTTTGTATTAGAGAAGTTAGTTAAATATCATATAACTCCCTTGAGGGGTATACCTAATGGATAGCACTGAAGTGCTAGGGGGATTATGAAAATAAAATAAATCCTAGGGCTAGTTTATGTGATGATAGTGAAGGGGTGTCTCTCTCTCAAGTGGAAACTCTCTTAAGGATATTGAGAAGTGGTTTGAGAAACATGAATGATGCATAAGGATTATTGGTAGGGGTCATAATGATGACCTATATAATTTAAACTGTCATGTTAGGAAGATATGAACTAGAACACTCGCAATTGACAAGGAATTGGAAGTGATAAACTGGAAAAAGGTTTAAATGTTTAAATGTTCAAAGCATAACAATTGTATCCTTCTTGGTTTCTAGATCTTCAAAGACAAAGGAAATAGAACATGTGATAAATGATTCTTAGAGACTAATGAGCACACACCTAGCGTGAAGAGTAAGAATCTTGAATGATAATTATAAGTTATGTATTTGGATTAGATAAGCTAATCCTTCTAAGGGTGATCAATGATAATTACCAAGTGGTGGATAAATCACTGGAGTTTAACCATTCCTTCATGTATGTGGATTAAGCATGACAGAAAAAATTAAATAATGAGAGGCCTAGTTGTTACATACTATTGGGTATAGTGGTCATTGAATGAGTAAGCCAAAGATGTAAGGTCACATAAGAAACTTGGGTAATGATATAAATATATACAAAATTGAGAGTTTAAATAGCTTAGTGTTGAAATTTACTAAATTTCACTATGTGGAAAAGATTACATGACTGGAGATCATGGCTCTAGATGATGGGGTTTGTGTGAAAGCCAACAATATATTCAAGTAAGGAAAATATGTGAACACTTTAGCATATTGGTAGGGTGACTATACATATCACATAAATTGTCAACCTTCTTATTCTAAGAAGAGGAATCAATAATCAGAATACCATTGGTATTTGGATGATCACATAGCACTCAGAGTATCGATGAGCCTTTGTATGGTTATCCAAGGATGAAAAACTTAACCAAGTAGATCCATGTGCTAGATGGATGTTTGATGATAATTTTTGCATTAGATGTTATAGATGGTAGTTGGTATTCCATATATATATATATATATATATATATATCTTATGTGTTGAGATAATTATCATATTCATGATGTTATGCTATCTTAAGAACCTTGTGGTATTTACATATAATGTTATGTTATGTTAACATGTGATTCCATTTAAATATGTTGATGAAAAGCTATGTCTTTGATAAAGATGTGTAAAGGTTATATTTCTTATGATAGAATCTCCTGATGTGATGACATGATGTAAATGTATAGAAATATTTTATGATAAGATGTTTTATGATGACATGTGTGATCATGTGTGAACATGTGGTGATGAAAATGATGTTGTATTCTCATGATGACATGCAAGAGTTAGCATGTGGATTCTTCTTTGAGATGTTGATATTATGATTATAAGTAATGCATTGGTTGCATGTTGTGAGGAGGAGATTGTTAATTTATCCACTAATGAGCCGAGAGGATCAATTTTTTTGATGATCTTGTGGGATTCGATACCTATGAAGGAGAATATCTACAAAGTAACACCTTATGAGTTGGGGACAAACACAATCAACCAACCTATGCTAGTGGTTATTTTGCATAGTATAATTCTCGATGAGAAATTAGGCCATCTTGAGAAGTCCATAGTACATTATATTAGAGTTGTGATGTCTAAGTCTGAGAGAAGGATTGGAGTGTTTCTCGTCGGTGGTATTTTGGGATTAGACTTCAGTGCTTGAAGCTTGTACCTAGTAGTTGTGGAAGGAGTTAGGTCAGCCTTTCGAGATGCCTGGTGTATGTGGGTATTGATCCAGATGCCTAGTGTACATGAGTATTGATCCAAATGTTGATGTTATGATGTGGACTTTCAGTGCCTATTGTGGTCTATTGTGGTCACTTGGATGGATTTATACTAGTCCAATAGAGGGTGTTGTGGAAGATACATGGACCAAATTAAAAACCTATAAGTAACATCATTAACATTAAATTTGGGACGAAGTTCCTTGAACAGGGGAGCATGTAATGCCCCACATTATTAAATAATAATAATAATAATAATATTTAAATGGTATAAAAATAGAAAGTAAAAGAAAATCAATAAAATAAATATTAAAATAAATAAATAAATAAAATGAATTACTTTATTGATAGAATAAAGGGGAAAATAAGAAAAGATAAATTTATGGAAATCTAAATTAAGAAAAGGCTAAAAACTACATGAATAATTGTTTAAAGACAAGTGTAACTGATGCATGGAACTTCTTGCATGAATGGGTAAGAATAATTCTATATAATGAAGGTGGAGAAGAAAGTTTGACATCTTTTGTTTGTACAATTTGAGGAAAACGGCTTGGAAGCTGGCATAGGTAATTGATTGAGGGCTCGAGGGCTCTCGATCGTGATGAATGAGAGGTTGGTTAGGATGAGAGTCATCCCCCACACTATGTTGTGATATGTTGGATCAAATCGTGGAGCGCAACAGTTCGACATGTATAGCGTTTTAAGTAAGTCAATGTCTTCAAATATCTAGTAATTATCTCACCACTTGCTCATTTTTGTGAATTACGTGATCATAATCAATGTATTTCTACTTTATTCATTTAATGGTTGCAAATTGCTAGGTTTATTTAGGCATTTATAATTTGAGCCATTACAATGGATCTTTATCATAACTATGGAATTGTGAAACCCATAATTAGCGTATTAAACACCACTGACATGTGTCGACCTCCGAGACCAAAAGAAAGATGTTAATCCCTAGATATTGAGTTATTACATTTTTATTGTTATATTAGTGTTTTCGGGTAGACCCTTTAATTGTAATAGTATCATTAATCTCCTATATATACGATCTCAGGTAAGTTTCTCACCACCAGCTCATTTTTGTGAATTATGTGATCATAATCAATGTATTTCTACTTTATTCATTTAATGGTTGCAAATTGCTAGGTTTTTTTAAGCATTTATAATTTGACCCATTACAATGGATCTTTATCATAACTATGGAATCGTGAAACCCATAATCAGCGTATTGACCCCCACCGACATGCGTCAACCTCCGAGACCAAAATAAAAATGGTAATCCCTAGATATTGAGTTATTACATTTCTCTTTTTATATTAGTGTTGTCGAGTAGACCCTTTAAATGTAATAGTATCATTAATCTCCTATATATACCAAGGAGATCTAGTTTTAGAAATTGTCTCATATTCTACATTTGTTCTCTTGTAAAATGAGGTTTCCCCCTTAAAGAGACTTCACATTCATTCGTTTCTCTCATTCTCAAGGCATGGAGTCGCTTCTCTTTCTCTTTTTATCCTATTTGGATGTTTGGTGCATAATATTTTGTATCAAAGCATATGATCCTAGGGTTTTTCTCCTTCAATATGAGTCATCTTGGAATTTTCACTATAAAAATATTTTAGTAAAGTTTCAAACTGTGAAATTTTTGGGAGCCATAGGAAACATATCAAAGTACTTGTGGTAAAAAATCTAGGTTTTGGTTCACTATACTTTCTAAGATATATAGCTTGTGGAACTCAGGGTTTTTACTAGTCCTAAAATTAGTCTCAAACGAGTCATCTTGGAATTTTCACTATAATTATTTTTATTGGATGTTTCAAATAATTGAATGTTCGATACTTGGAGGAGACATAGCTAAATACCTATGGTAGAAATTTTAGGTTCTTATTCATTATAATTTCGGAAATACAAGTTGTGGACATTAGGGTTTTTTACTAGTCCTAAAACTAGTCTCAAGCAAGTGTTCTTAGTATAAATGTCATATATGAAGCTAGAAAATAACAAATTGAGTTCCACTCATTCGTTTGGAGAAAGAATAGACCATATTATTTTAAGGAAAAAAATTAGAAGTCGATCAGAAAAATTGGATAGGTGGCAAACTATACAAGTTCGCTCTCTTGAAAGGGAAAAAAACAACAAGTTTTGGGAAAGTTACCATAATTTTTTCTTAGCGAATTAGAATTCAATAAAACCTATGGAGATGCAAAGAAGACATACCAAGCTACCATAGACTAATCAAGTGTTGAGGGAAACACTTGTTTGAAGGGTAGGGGCATGTTAAACCATTGATAAATCCATATATATTGATTTATTACATTTCTATTGTTATATTAGTGTTGTTGGCTAGACCCTTTTGTCAAGCCAGACATTGGCATAAAACATAACTCCACGGATGGGATTTTAATTAACATAATAGGTGCATAAACACAAAGCAAATGACTATTGGTCTTCCATAACCGATGATGCTTCCTATCACTTATGACTCTTCATATTTACTCAAATGTTACAATAACACAATCCCAAGGATTACATGTCCAACATTCCCCCCCTTAATCCGAAGGGGTGTGTGTGAGTCCAAGCATCATTCTGAACTTTTCAAATTTTTCTCTTCCAAGCACTTTGGTGAAGATGTCTTCAATTTGCTCATTTTTGTAACAATGTCTCAAGTGAATAATATTGGCCTCTACATGATATCGAATCAGATGATACATTATGTTTGATGTGCTTAGTTCAATCATATAATATGGGATTCTTGGCCAATTTTATTGCAGAAGTATTGTCAACTAGAAGAGGAGTATAATTCACGTGTTTCTCCTGCAAATATTCAAGTATTTTCCTAAGCCACACAATCACCTTTGTCGCTTCTGCAACTTCCACATATTCTACCTCTCTTGTGGAATTTGTTGGAACTTATTGCTTGTGTGATCTCCAACAGACAGTTGTTGATCCAAGACTCGTGAGATATCCTAAAGTTGAAACTCCATTTTCCCTATCCCCGAAAAATTTTGAATCAGAATATTTGATCAGGTTGAAGTCATCCACCTTAGACTACCTGATTCCAAAATCTTGAGTTCCTTTCAAGTATTTTAGAACTCTTTTTGCATCAAACCAATGTCCTTCACGAGTCTTTTGCATGAACTTAGAAAGAATCCCAACAACAAAATAAATGACTGGTCTAGTGGTAGTAAGATAGATAATACTTCCCACGAGCTATTTTTTGTATGGGTATATGTCCCATTCAACTTCAGCAGTATTCTATCTTTCATTCTGGTCATAACAAGCATGTTATCATAATCCTTTTATATTTCAACTTTTCCATTGATTGATGAACAGAGTGGCATTGTTTTCTAATGTGAACAAGGGACAAAAAACTCCTTTGTAGATTAGGAAGATAAAGCACATTATACAGAAGAAAATCCAAGAATCCAGGCAACTTAAGTCTGATGGTGCCCATTCCCGATGGTTTGAGACTCGACTTATCTGCAAAATACATTATGCCATCTACATTGGCATTGAAGTATTCGAAGAAGTCTCTTCAGTATGTCATGTGAGAGGTTGCGCATGTGAAAAAAATCCATGCATCTCCACAAGAAGCAAGTGAAGTGTTAAACAAATCTTCAGTTACTCCTGCATTGCAATGGGAAAGAACATAATGAGCAGGTGCTTTACCTATCGTTGGTTTTTAAGTCTTACCTTTGTCTTATTTCTGATTTTGTTTTTCTTGTTTGATCTTCTCCCATGGAACTATTTAGTTGATTGCTTCATGTGACCCATTCCTTCCACAACGGGTACAATGAAGATTATATTTTTCATGGGGATTATACCAACCCCCTCCCCTCAGCCTCTGAGCTTCTTCTTCTTTCTGTGTCCTTTCATTTCTTACTAACAAATAGAAGGAAGCAAGAAATCTACTTGAGTCTAGTCTTTACAAGTAGCTATGTTTATACTCTCTTCAATTAGGGTTTTGCCTTGAGTGACTTCACTCAGAGGCTTCAACCACCAGTTTCTCCACCATGTACTTCTTATTCACTTGGTATGAATATAGGGATGGCCCTAGGTTGTGTAGGAACTTTATTGAAATTAATCATAGGACATCGTTCTTTTCTTCACCGAGATTGTATGCATGGAGGTTTTCCTTGCAACGGTACCATTTCAAAATGACCAACATACCAATTAAAATGTCTACTAGCGATCCCAGTAGCCACACCAATCCCTATAACTAATAAGTTCAACCAGTTTTTTAATAAGGATGGGGGTTTCTGATGAACCCTTGATATATTTGTGAATAGATTTCGGTGTGCATCGATGGGAAAATGAGGTGAGTATTTGACATGGAGCTTAGAATAGTCATCTTAGAACAGTCATCGAGGGGTTGAACATTCGTTGCAAGTTGTACATAACCTCAGTTCAAGGTCGCAAGGGATGATGAGGGCATGAATATGGAAGGTGTGTGACCAGTGCACATTAATTCTTCAACTCTGGGTTGCAGACGTGTGATACAGTGCATTTGACGAGTTGCGGGAGACTAGTGTGACGGGGGTTGCATGAGACTTCTCCACACATGGTTATTTTACCCTATTGTCTATTCCAGACACTAAGACAGTCAATGGGCTTAGAGATCCATCCAAGGGTTAGATTAGACAGATAGAGAATAGATAGTCATCCTGGTAACAATATGCTACTTCTCTCACAAAGAACCCTAACAATAGGGCCACTAGGTTTAGGGTTTCGATGCTAACGAGAAAAAAAATTGACCATGGTGAGGAACGTGAATAGATGATGGGTGTAGGATGGGAGAGAAAATGCCCAAATAAATGATGGATTTAACCTGCGCTCTGATACCATTGTCAGGATAGGCATTGGCAGAAAATGTAACTCCGAGGATGTTATTTGCATTAACATGATAGGTGCATAAATACAAGGCAAATGATTTTTGGTCTTCCATAATTGATCACGCTTTCTATCACCTATGACTCTTCATATTTGCACTAATGTTGCAATAACGCAATCCCAAGGATTATGTGTCCAACACCTTTAATTGCAATTTTACCCTTAGTCTCTTATATATACCAAGGAGACCTAGTTTTATAAATCATCTCATATTGTACATTTGTTCTCTTGTAAAATGAGGTTGCCCCCTTGAAGAGTCTTCAATTCATTCTTCTCTATCATTCTCAAGGCATGGAGTCACTTATATTTCTTTTTTTATGATATTTGGGTGTTTGGTGCATAACAAAAAATATTTCTTACCTTTTGACCAACAATGAAATACTAAAAAACGTTTTCACAACATACCTCTAGTTGTTGTTTTTGAAGAAACTATAAATTTCTACAAAGATTTGCACTGCATCTTGAGAGGAAAAGGAGATAGTAGGGAGAGGGAGAGATGAGGAGGAGGCATGCCTCTGTAATCCTACACTATAAACAAAAATCCTCCACCCGCACCATTTATAACCCTATTGTTATCAAGGAGAAAACCATCGATATCATCAAAGACACAAAACAAATCTAGAAGAAAAACCCAACCCCATGTGACAGTGAATTACATAGATATCCATCCCTCTAAGAATTAAATGCAAAGTGAAGAGTAATAGAGCAATGACCTACATAGATAAATCAAATACTTTGTTTCCTTGAGTTGTACGAGTCATATGACTAGTCATGGGACACATTTACATGATAAGCGTACAAGCTCCTAGACTTCATGGTATGCACAACAAAGCAAGAGGTCACGAGATGAATCTCGCTAAAAAAATTGGTATGGTGGGACTTAGTCAGAACATGGGTGTGGGATTAGGTTTGCAATATGTACATGTGGATGGTGTTGTGTGTGCCATATGTTGAACCATACCCCCAAGTTTCCTCATGGCTACCTTGAGGTATCAGGTAAATTTCATGGGAATGGAACCTTGATTAATGGCATGAAACTACTTAGTCCCCACTATTAGTTACAGGCCCTTCAGAAAACTCAAAAGAGTATACAAGCCATATCTTTCAATTTTATTAGTACCTGTAAAGGCATTTAAGTTGCATATCATACAATACTTAAAAAGGGTAATAGGTCACATGTTTCACGGTTAGGAAGTTATTTTCAATCTATAATTATCATTTTATATGTATCAAGGAATCACACCCACAAAAGTATAATAGCATATGCATTTCCATTTTGAAATATCTTGTGTCCCTTTCTTCGCTTTCAAATAAATAACACCACAAGAATGAAACAATAGCATAATTATTTTTCTCAATCATGATCATACGATAGATAATGTAATAAAATGCTTAGAGGGACAACAATTTAATTATTGTTAAACTTTATTAAGTGGGTAGATCTCATGAAATAAATAAAAGCCTCTCAAAGCAATCTATGATCATTATATTGGAAACCTTATGTGAGGGAATGAAGCATGTCTAACACCAAGACATTTATGTGGTCCACACATGCATGGTTGTCACCATTTAATGCACTCCAATATTCTTTATGCTCATGCCTAACTAATTTTTGATTAATTTTGGTTTTCATTGATGTCAACCCTTGAAGAAAGTCCGGTAGTGAATTCTGGTAGCACAAAGGTTTGGGTAATGGACCCAAGGTTGTTTCATGTATAATGGTATGAATTTTAATATATTTTAAGGTAATACTATTCTAGATGTATAGTACATGTCATTCCATTTTTGGTGGTATGTGGAACGTCACATAACTCCTCACGGTTAGAGAGTTATGGCCACAAGAAGTTGGAGAACCCAGGTTTGGGTAATGGAACCAAGTTTGTTTGATGGATAATGGTATGATTTTTTATATATTTTCAGGTAATAATATTATATATGGATATTACATGTCATTCCATTTCTAGTGGTATGTGTAACGTCGCATAACTCCTCACGGTTTGAGAGTTATGGCATTACGAAGTTGGAGGACCCTCATATGTCATCTATAAGCCCCAAAAGGTCAAAGTGGTCAAATCTGTTTAAGAGATTTTACAAGGTAAATAATAAAATGAAGTGATGAGTGTAATATAATTCAAAGTGGATACAAAAGAAATTATTTAAATAATAAATTTAATGGAGAAATTAGAATTGGGTTAACCCTAAAATAAGGAAAGTGGGCAAAGTGGCCTAGAAGATGTTTTTAAGGAAGCTACTTGGAGAGTATAAATAAGAGGTAAGGCTCTCTCATTTTATATTACACTTGGGAATATTGAATATCTAAAAGTTCCTGAGGTAACCAAAGGATATATAAGCCGAATTTCAGAGGGAAGGTGAAGAAAAGAAGGTCGGAATTCAAGGGAGGATAAATTCTTTTGATGATGCTTTCTAAGGTATGTTATTTACAGGTCATCTCACCATTTTCGCAATAAAACAAATTATGGAATAATTCAGACCCTGAAATTGATAGGCCATTGAGGAAACATATCCAAGTATCTATTTTAAAAATTTCCTCTTGTGGGTCATTGTATTTTTGGATTTACACTCCGTGGAAAATAAGGTTTGTGGCTAGTCGTGAAACTAGTCTAAAACAGATGTTTCGAGTAAAAAACTCATAACTTATTTATAAAAGATCCAAATTCAGTAAGAACAAATGAGTTGGTTAGATTACAGTCTTTAGTATTCTGTGTAACATTTCATACCGATTCAACAAATATTCCATGCAGGGCACGCTCTACAAGGTCGCTCTCTAGAATAAGCCAGAATTCGGCAAGGTATGTCATTTTTTCTACAACTCCTTTTTTGAGAGGTTCCAAGTAGTGACACCTGAAGGAATTGCATAAAACAAACTGAAGAAAATTTTGTACTATTTTCAGATCTTTATTCATTACATGTACATAGTTATGATTCTTTCAAGTTAGGATTGTTGACTAATCCCAAACTAGTCATGTGAGACTAAAGAAAAGTTTGATGAAAATGCTAGTCTCTTGTTGTGAAAGTTAAGGAAGGTTTTTAAGTATGTGATCATATACACCAGGTCTATTACAGAGTTACAAATCATATTTGGATGATGAAGTTGATGAGGGATTTTGGTTAAGGTACATGTTGGGTACATGGTTGAGACAAGTAGTTGATGGAGTTGGCACATACATGAGGTGTATAGTTGATGATGTTGGTACATATTGATGAGTCATAATTGATGAGTATTTGATACATTATTGGTACATACTTGGCACATGGCTGGATGCACTTGTTTATGGTACAGGTTGATTACAGGTTATTTTGTATAGGTTGGTGCATGGTTGATGCACTTGTTTATGGTACAGGTTGATTACAGTTTGAGGTACAGGTTGATGCATGGTTTGGGTTTATTGGTACAGGTTTACAATGGTATATCTCACAATGATAGTGTGACAGTGGTTCCATCATTCTACTTCTACTTCAGGGCGGTTGGACAAGGCAAGGACAGGTGGTTATAGCCACCTTCTGGTTGTAGTCGGAGAACATAGAGGGTTGTAGCCTCCTTCTGGTTGTAGCCAAAGAATAGGGGATTTGGAGATTCCCTCAGGTTGTAGCATGAGAAACAAGGGGTTTGGAACCTCCTTCCAGTTGCAACTGGAAAACAAAGGAAGTTGGTGCTTCCAATGAATGTAATTCTTCAAGACATATAAGAAAAAACATTATGTGGTTTTCTCCCACTTTGGGTTTCCATGTAAAACACTGGTGTACTGTGTATGTGTATGATTGTTCATTTCTTCATTGCTTATTTACTCTATAGTTATTGGATGATAATGCTACATTGATATAACACTTGGATTATATGGTTAAAAATGATTATATTGCTCTATTACTGATTCACCCCCCCCCCTTCTCAGTAATCCAACAATTGGTTTAAGAGTAGGTTCCTTCAGAAATTAGTTTAACCACTGAAAGGTAGATCATCGAGAGAAACAACTTGTATAAAAATGGAATACCACGGTTCAATGGACAGAAGTATGGATTTTGGAGCATAAGGATGAAAACATATATACAAGTACAGAGATTTAAAATTTGACAATCATTTGTAAATGGATACACAGCACCAGCAGTTCCGCCAACAAATGACAAAGCAGTGAAACTCGGTCAGAATAATTCCAAAGCCAAAAATGCACTTATGAATGGTCGTAGTGAAACAGTATTCACCAAAGTTGCACATTGTAAATCCGCTAAAGATATTTGGGACAAACTTCAAAATATTTATGAAGGAGATTCAAAATTCAAAGCAGCAAAGCTTCAAACTTACAGAGGTCAGTTCAAACAACTTAAGATGAAGGAAGATGATAATATTGCAGCTTACTTTTTATGATTTGATGAAACAGTAAATGCAATCATAGTATTGGGAGAAGAAATCAAAGAATCTGTAATTGTTCAAAAAGTACTAAAATCTCTTCCTATGAGATTTGACCCTAAGATATCAGCACTAGAAGAAAGATCAGATCTAAACTCAATAAGCATGGACAAATTACATGAAATCTTCACAGCATATGAAATGAGAACTGAACGAGAAAATCCAGATATAAAAGAAGCAGCCTTCAAAGCATCCAAAAATTCAAAGCAAAACGCAAGGCAAAAAGAAGAACATAGCAGCAATAGTGACGTCTCGGAAGATGATAAAGAAGTGGCCAACTTTGTCAAAAGACTGAACAAGGGAACCGACGGTAGGTATAGAGGTAAGATTCCCTTAATTTGTTTTAATTGTGATGGTATTGGTCATTTTTCTAACAAATGTCCTTATAAGAAAAAGAGAAATGATGAAGGTTACTCAAAAGAAAAACAAACATATAAAGGCAAAAGAACCACAAAGAAAGTTTTCAAGAAAAGATTATGCACCAAACAAGACATCTCATCATCAAATGAAGATGAAGTCAGTGATAGTGACACAGAAAGAATTTTATTCATGGAAGTAGAAGACTCTGATAAAGAAGAATTCGAAGAAGAATATGAAGAAGACAAAGAAGAATATGAAGAAGTCAAATAAGAAATTGAAGAGGCAGAAATTGACTACCGAGAGGAATTAATGTGTGCCATAGAACTTATCAGAAGAGAAAAGAAGAACAACAAGAAACTACAAGAAGAACTAGACAAGAAAGAAGACACTCAAGAACTAGAACAAATGATCACAAATTTGAAGGTTGAAATAGAAGAAGATAAAATAATTGAAGAATCACTCAAAGAAAAGCTAGAAGAAAAAGACAAGATCATTGGAAATTTGGAAGCAGAGATTGTCACATTAAGAAAGGATCTTCAAAAGAAAAATATGAAGAACAACTCAAAAATTTTGGATGACATTATCAGCAATCAAAAATCTCACCATGACAAATCTGGACTTGGATACAATCTAACAGAAAAAGGATCAAGCTCCAAAACAACAAAGCAAGAAACATATCCAAAAATATTTGTAGAAACAATCAGGGGGGATAGGAAGATCTACAAGTAAGATTACAGGGACACTCCTCCACCAAGAAGATTCAGATTTCAGGATCAACAACCGACAGATAGGCCTCAGGAAGAAGAACAATTCATAATAGTACCTCCTTTCAGAAGATCTTCAAATCCCAGGTATCAAACTATCTTTTTTGGTTTATGTTATCCATGTAATAATTTTGGACATAAAGATGTGAATTGCAGAGATAACAACAGGAACAAAAACAACTTTGAAAGTCATACACAAAGGGGTTATCCAAGAAGGCCTAGTGAAACACAGAGAAGAAGTTACAACAGGTTTGAATCTTTGAGCACTGAAGTGGAATGTTACAAATGTAACAATTTTGGACATGTTAGCGACATTTCTTCTATAGGGGTGTTCTCCTCGATGGTTTGGGCCTTGGAGTTGTAAATGAAAAGCCTACTTATCCTAAGTTTCGGGCGCAAATGCGCATCCGTTAAGCAACAGGAAAATCTGTTCAGCCAGGATCTGCGCGCCCAGATCTACGGTCAAGGTTGGATTCCGGAGCCCCCTCGCCATTCTACCTTTAAGGCGGAGGGGGGGGTCCGGAATTGAGTGCGCAAGTTTGAGCAGCTAAGATTCGGGCACCTGGATCTACGGCTGAGAATGGATTCTGGACCCCCCCCCCCC